>OENT01001055.1:30402-53650 GCA_900239685.1 Rotaria macrura | reverse complement strand
CAATCAGCATCAGCCTTAGTTCGAACAACGAATGCGTCAGCTTCAGCTTGAATTTGTGCCTGTTGTTTCTCTCGTTCAGCTTTTTGCATGGCTATGTCAGTTTGAGAACGCATATTAGACAAACTTATTGCTGTTTCAATACGTGCTTGAGCACGTTTCCGTAGTAGTTCTTTGACGCTATTGTCGAATTCAAGTTTCTCTATGTTCAAATCTTGTAGTTCGATACCCCACTGGTTGACTTTATGAGAAAAATCATGAAGGAAAGCATCACGAATATGTTGATTGAAATTTTCTGGACCATCGACTGGTTTCATTTGAATAAGATCGTCGCTTAATTTTAGTGGTACAGGCGGAGCTATTTCGTCAATGGCTGCATTGAGAAATAATGAGGTGAGAGTAGCTTCGGCTGCTCGCTTCACTGCTCCATGAATATCTTGCACCGTCATGAATGCTATTCGTGGATCATGAATACGGTAAGTAATCAGACCTTTGGCGGTAATTGTAACACCATCTCGTGTATTCACTTTAAATTCGTCGAGTTCTCGTACTTGAAGTTGAACAGATTGAAATCCTTTGTCCTTGTCGAACAAAAATGTAGGAGAATTTGTTTCGAATGGGCCTGATTCTGTATCTTCGGGTCGAATGATGATTTGCTTTCCAATATCAAATGCAACAGCAACAAAACCAACGGGCACAGTTATTCGGCGATACGTTCCTAATTCAATGTATTGAGCGTTTGCTTCAGTAGCCCTGTCGAAAATATGCGGTGCTGTCAAAATATATCGCCCTGGATCGAGCAGAATAGTTTCTCCATTGCGAAGACTTAGACCGATTTCACCCTGACAAATTGTTACGATTTGAATATTAGCAAATTTGATTACTCTGCTGGCAATGCTGGCCACCTCAAGAAAATGATTGAACGGAGAATAAAACGTGTATCGACCAGGTGCAAGAAATTTCGGAGATGAATTGAGCATAGCTAGGCCGATTTGACCATCTTGAACTAAATGAATACCAATTCCAGCTGGAGATCGTGGATGTTTGAGTAAATTTCGTTCTTCGAGTTCTTGATACAAAGATCGATCATTTGGAATACGAATTTTATCGTCGTTGGTGACATGATGAATACTTCGGCTGACTGTTTTTTTGTATTCAGACACTAAAACAGCATCCATTTCATACATATTTTTTCTTAAGAAGAGAAATCGTTTTTTTCAGCGTCGTCTCAAGTATCAAATGCATAGGCAAATACTATGAATGTTATGGTTGAAAAGATATAAACGTATAAAATGCACCGAAAATATCATAACAAAAAACAAGAAAAAAGCATTCATTGTCAACCCTTGATCACGCAGCCTATTGATGATGCATATGAAAGCTATAGATAATGACGTTTATTTATCAAAGTTCAGTAACTGATCAATTCGTTACGTTGAAGAAGCGATCAACATTGGTAAGTGCAAAAGAGTATTATAGAAAATCAATATGCTGTTTTTCAATTCTTGTACTCAAACAAAATCAAGTCCATGTTATACATTAAACTTTTTAGGGTCGCGTATAGTTCATCGAGAAAGTTTTGCATCATTTGAAATGGTAGAATAAAACATCTTAACATATAACCTGCTATTAACAATCTTTTGTTCCTTTTGAAAAACTATGATTAGATAACATCTGATTTCACGCAATAGAAGCCTTGGTTTGATAGGTCACCATTAAGTTTTCCGCAGAAAATCAAATATTAGGCCTCATTTACTTGCTACTTACCCCGAACTAGCGACTGTACGAGACAAAGGGAACCTTGCATTGGGTTTGATTGAGCAAGAGAATGAGTCATAGACAGTTGGTTTTACATTTCAGTGTGGTCTTTTTTTTCTTGGTTGATCTGTCAATGTGATTCTAGTTCCCTTGATTACTCTGGTTACTGATTATGCTATTTCGTTTGAAATGATGTTTGCCTCAGCAGGAAATAGTGGAATCCGTCGTCCTTATCTTTAGGCCGAAAACACTGATGGATAGTGGTCAATACATCCAGCTGATTCTGTAGCGATTACTACAGGTAACAGATGGGTGTGGATTTACTTGTTCGTGCAAGAGAAGACAAAATGGGACGAAAGGCATCTACACTCTGCACATGAAACTTTCATATCTAAGGAATATTTTCTTTGTGAGATATAGTATTCTTTGCTAATGACCAAGTGAAAAAAACCTAAAAAAGCCGAGCGAGAATCTGAGTTCATGTATTTCGGAAGCTACTGATATCGTACTTCCCAACAGTATAAGTAAAGTAAAAAGGAATTAGTACTATCTACTTTCTTTTTACTACGATGATACAAGTCATCAAAGAGTGAATGACTAGTTTTAAATGCAATCTTCGTAGAAAAAGTAGAAAATTAGGTTCTATCGTTGATGTATTCTTTGTAATACTTGAACGAATTCAAAATATTTTATAAGTTCATTTTTTCCTTGATATGCGTGTACAAAGGAAATAGCAGAGTTTTTTGCTCTTGTACACATGACAGAAAAATAATGGAGCGCATGATTAAAAAGAAAAATGAATCAATGTTTGAAATGCGCACAATAACAGTAAATATATAGACGTTATATATGAAATGTATGATATTAATAGAAAGATTGACCTTATAATACAACGCAACGCTGCCAAAAAAAAACAACAGAGAAACAGAACAGAAATACTTCAATACGTTGTAACGATCAAGTTATATTATTCATATTTGTTAAAAAGTTTTGTAACAATAGTAATGTGTCCCTTATTGATTTCCGTTTAGGATCATTATTTGTTGTATCAATTCTTGTATTACTATCATCTAAGCGTCGTTTTTTTACTGGATTATTTTCATCATCAACTATTGTTATTGATTCCCTTTCTTGTTGTTGCTGTTGTTCATCATCAATTAACAATGGTAATTGTAAATTTTGTTCAATAAATCTTGCACTTTGTTCAATTATATTTTGTATTTTACTTTTATCACTTATTAATTGACAATGTAAACATATTTCTAATGCTTTAATGTCACCAATGATTTCTGTATGTGAATATCTAATTGCTTTCAGCAATTTTTTATGTGATTGCAACCAATCTAAATTTGTTTGTGATTCATTATATATTGATTGTAAACAATTTTCACATGATTTATTTAATAATTGTTCAAGTCTTTTTATAAACACTTGTGTTGAATCATTTGTTGTTGTTGATGTTGAAGATTTTTTCATATTTAATATCATTGGTAAATATGTATAGAGAAAGGAATAATTATCTATTTGATGTAATGATACACGCTCATCGATTAAGACAATCTCAATGTAATGATGAAAATCATATGATGATGATGTTGTTTGTAATAAATCATGAATCAATGTTTCAGCATTTGATTTTGATAGATTAGATATTTCAAGGCACAAATTAGCAAATAATCGTAAATGCATACTTTGTACACCTTCACAAGCAACAAGTGTTACAAGATTTAATATAGAACCATTCAAAGAATTTCGATTATATGCATAGCGTGCTAAACAATCAATAAATACATGGTATGGCGAATAATAATCGTAAACAGCACGATCAAACTCTAAAGAAAGTCAACAATGAAACATTTTCAATTTTTATTTGCCGAATCGAACGAACCTAAATCACGACCGATTGATATTTCAAGTAGTTGAGTTTTGATATACATGCTGAAATGTGCTCGAAATGGTGTATGAATCGGTTGATTACGAATACGATCGATTCCTCCTGAAAGTGAGTTTTAGAGTTTATTAATAGTTGTTTTGATCAATAGAAGAATATTTAAACTTGCCGAACTAAATCTATTCGATACGAATTAAAAAAGGTACTATGTATAAAATCCTAACACTAACACTTGCAAAATAATCATATACAAAGCACTTATAATTATATATCTTTTATCAGTTGCTTTATAGTCTCAAGATTAATTTGTATAGCCGAAGTGTAGTATCAGGTAGTGCGTCGACACGTATTTGCCAGAGAACAGTAATATCCCTATGGAATTTACTCATGGAGAGAATCAATTTTCAGATCGTTTATGCTTAATTTACTTTTAATTCGTGTACATTCTAACCGATGATTTTCTTTATAAGATTATACATCGGATAGAAATAGAATGTAAATAATAAAAGTAATTTATATATGTCAAGCTCGAGCGATCGATCTTCATTTGAGAATAGTTTATTCTATATAATGTTAATTACCTCGACTAAAATCATAAAGTTATTTTGTAAGACTTTTTCGTGTATTTATGTAGAAATCGATATCAATAAGCCAAGATACGTATCTACTTGCTTTTTATTTGCAGCAGTGGGATTGAGACTACAGTTCATTCGGTCTTTTCTCTCAAATGACAGATATCTGCTTCGACTCGTTATTATTTTAAAAAAAAAGTTGATTCATAGAATCATATCAATCGAATTTGGATAAACATTCTTTTCCTCATCAAAGTGATACGTCGCCTAGAAGAAAATAAGAATCCAATAGCTCTAGTTTCATTGAAATGATTTTTCTAATAGATAATGATCCGCATAAATTGTTTACTGTATTATACTATCCCATAAATAGATATATTTTCTTTTCCCAGAAACGAAAATCAGTTCTCTCATGACATGTATCACATGAAACTACCTTGCTGTTGTGCATTACTTATAAATTGTTTTCGTCGTGGAAAATCTTCAATGGAGTAAAAGAGCGGTTTAGTTTTTTAAATATTATTCATTGCAATTCTTCTCCTATCTTACATGGTCCAAGTTGTGCATGTGATTGTGAAGCGGCTTGTTCATGTGTTATTTTAATGTGTAATGCAACATCGGTTAAATCTTGTATAGTTAATTGAATAATGATTTTTTTCAATAATTCCAAAGCACGTTGTCGTATTGCACTTGAATTAAATGAATTGAGTAATAAAAGTAATTTACCAACTAATTCCATTTTTGCTTTCCATTGCGTACCAACAATATTACGCATGTTGACACTTGAATTAGTTCGTTGTTTTTTAATATTTAAATCAGCTGTATCAAGTAAATTAGCAATTAAACATAATAGATAAATTAAAGCATTTTGTATGGATAAGCTTTGTGCTTGTGTTTGATTATGATATAATGAAAATATCGTAAAAAATATCTCTGTTAATACCGGTAAACCTCGACGATTTAATATTTGTAAACGTTCATCGTGCGATGCTTGTAAACCACACATATCATGTGTTAAATCGAGTATAATTGTCCATGATGAACGTATATCATTAAAACGATAGATTAATATGTTTAAATCTTTTTTGAAATCTTGAATTATTTGTAAATCTTCATTTGATATATTATCACGATTTGAATGCAATATTATTTTACATATAGATGACAATTGTTTACATGCATCAGGATATAAATGTACAAATGGTAAAACATTTCTAAATGCCCATGACATATTTTTATGTACTGCTAATTCTTTCCTATATGGCCATGAATATTGACAAAGTTGTTTTAATATATTACAATAAATAAATAAAAATATACGATTATACAATATTAATTCTTCATCTTCATGATCGACAATAATTAAACACATAGGTAATTGTTGTTTAAAATCATGTTTAAAATTAAGAATATTCATTAGAAATGTTTTTTCAGTTAATAATTGTTGTAACAAAATAAATATTAATAATTTATCACCATTACTTGTCGTATGATCTTCGGCTAATTTTGGATGTAATATTAATGAACATAATGCATGTAAATAATCATTTTCTGAAAATAAACATTTTTCAGGAGCATAACGTGTAAAATGTATTAATACAGATAGATATTGTACAAGACATTGTTGATTATCATTCATATGTAATTCAGTTTGATCATGGCCAATTTCAACAAGAAGTTCAAGAAGATAAGATAATAATTTTTGAAGTATACAACATGTATCCGTTGTAAAATCAGATGGATACTGTGCACTTTGTTGATGATTGAATAGAGAAGAAAACGATCTTGTAATAGAAACAGTTGATAACTAATGCAGAGAAAATAAAAACATACGTATTCAAAATACAATATTGAATTAGAATTTTATAATCTTCATTATGGCTTTTTGTTTGATTCGATAGTGTATATAGAGTAGTTAAAAGATTCTCGTATTAGTTGTTGGAAAATTTTGTTGTCACTGTTCTAGTTACTTATAATAGTTTATGGTGATATCAATATCTGTTATATAGATGTTTTTATTCATCACTGTTGTCAAATAGAACAAGAACGACGACCTCCATACATAAAATACCCACGGTTATCACATTGAACTGCTACATAAAATCATAATGAATGAAATACAAATTTTCAATGGACTATTATTCATTTTAAAGTAGTGATGATTAGACATTAGAATATAATTCTCAAAGTGATAATTCAACAAAACTTCAATGGTGCTAAATATTCGTGAAAAAAACGTCATAAATTTAACTAGGCTAAAATTTTGAAATAGCTAGAAATATGTTCGAATTGTATATATATAAGTCGAATCAAAATTCTTTGTTCTGAATATATAGGAATCTTTTCGAAGTAGATTCAGTAAGGTTCTTCAAAATTTTTAAAATTCATTTTCTTTCTAATAGGTATATTCTGATACATTAAAGTTTCGATCTATGTTATTTTTTCAATTCAGACTATGAGCATTATGATAATATGTATTTGATTATGAAAATAGGGACAAATATATTTCGATTTTAATTCTCTCGTAATGGATTTTGTTTTTTTTTAAATTATGATGTATCCTTTCCATTGATTCGTATTATGATCTATGAATGATCAATGTAAATCTCATTAGATATCGAATCTTAGTTCTGTAGTATTATTCTTTAGTGTTAAGATAAATTCGTTTAGTTTCATTCTATATTTAAGTTCGTCTTACTTGTTGATTAAATGTTAATGACGATGGTATCGCTTCATGTGGTGTTGTTGTTGTTGTTTGAGCTGCTGATATTAATTTTTGTTTAGATAGATTTAGAAAATATTCTCCTGTTCGATATGTTTGTCGAAATATCGTTGATGGTACAAGTGCAACCATTAATTGTGCAATTGACGTGCGTAGTTCAGTATTTGTACTGTGCAAGAGATACGGTTTTAACCATTGTCGTATGTTAGTATAAATCCAACGATATACAATTGATGACGTATTAACAAAATGATTAAACCATTGAAAGACTTGTATTGGGCATTCATCAATTAATTTGCTAATTCTTAGAAAGATTAATGATGCAAAATCACACCAATTTTTATTACTATCAGTATTTACTGTTAATGATATCTGTTGTTCATCGTTTGTATTTTCATTATTAATATTATTGGGATTTTGTTCAATTAAATAAGTTAATACTTTAAATAGTACTTGTATACTATTCATATCATTTTTATATTGTGTTATCCATTGTGTTAGAAGATTAACAATCTTATTAGCATAGACTTCATTTTTATAACATATTAATTGTATAATATGAGCTGTAGTTTTCGAATTAATATTATCAAGAATTTGTTGTTGTATGAAAGCAAAATCATTTTCAATAAATAAATGTAGATCAAAATTTTCAAGATTCGTACGTTTACGTTCAGTTTCTAATAGTAATTCTATTAATGAAAAAAATTTTTCGAATATACCTGGACGATTTAAATTGTTATTTGCTGGTAGATGTATATTATTCAATGGTATTATGTCATCATCAATTGTGTTTGTTGTCATCAATAGATTTGTACTTGCTTGATTTCCATCATGAGTATTATTATTATTGTTCGATGATGATTGTTCCGGTTGTCGACTACGATGTAACATATAGAATGTAATTAATTGTTGTATACATGAACAATTAAGTAATAGATAACATTCATCAATACCGTTGTGAGCAAAATCATGTAGAAAAACAAAATATTCAGACATATAACGTATCGATAAACGTATACCACCTTCACTTATTATTGATAGATATTTACGAATGAATTGTTGAACAATAAGAGAATCTTGATTTGAAGAACTACTAGAAAACAAAAAACAAATCTTTTCTAGAATTATCATATGCAAAAAGAAACAACTAGCATAGAGAATAAGTACTTGCTGTACTTATGAAAGAATACTTAGTCAATAGAACTTTTTCATGTGTCTCCTTCTGTTTTCTTATGCGTTGAGTTACAATCGTCTATCTTACCGATTCCAGTTAGTATTCATGATAATTTGAATCTAATCAAGTGATGTAATGCCTTCGTAGTCACTTATAACGTATATGATAGATCCTATTGATGTTCGAGAAATAGTTCAAGGACTTGTTTTGTTTTGCTTCTTAAGACTGAGCATTTTTATACGGATACTTAAAAGTCTGGAATCAAATCATCCTTTTATGGTAAGATTGAATGAAATTAATTATTCAACATGCAAATCAATACTTCTAAATTGAATATAATAAAGATGTTCACTGTGTGTGCACCACAGATGAAACAACCTGATGTTTAAGGTCGCATTTATCTAAGAAGTATTTTAACGTTGAATGAAATTCAGTCGTAAGTATAGTATCGATAGAACTACAAGAATCTTATTCAAATAGAAACATAAAGAAAATTTCTTTACCGAAAACGACTTTTATGTAGAACATCGATAAGAACACGTGCAAACATATGGCGTATAGTATGGTTTGGGCATTGAACTAGAATTTTAGTGGGCCATGCATCATGGTGTGTCATTTGTGCCAAAAACCAAACGGCGGCTGGTTTACAAACTGTGAATTGTGTACATAAATATTCAACCCAACCAGCCATTGCTGGTTTGTCTTTCGCGTGTATATAAGTTTCAAAAACAAATTTTATTGCTAATTGTATTGGTAGCATATCATAAGATTCGGATGTTGATAAAGTTTTATCTGTTTGTTCTTGTTGATCATCTTGTCCAATACTGAATCTATTCGATTGTACTTGATGATGGCAAAGTGTCCACATAAATTTAAAATAGTTATGATCAAATAAATGTCGATCACGAACAAAACGTCGATTATCTTCCCATATCCAATCGGATATATCTGTTGGTATTGTATATGGTATTGGATCTTTTAATTGTAATGTTGGAATAGTCGCTGTTGTTGTTGACATTGATGATGGTGTATCAATACGTTCGTAGAATAGCATATATGCTGAATGTGTTTTTTCACATTGAAAATCAAGAAAACGATCCGAATTCTGATCGTATCTTTTCGATTTCATTTCGCCACCAAAACATTCATTAGCAATTTGTGATGGATCAAATGGTTCAACTTTAGCATTATTGAATAAATACCAACGACATTGTGAGTTTATCAGAAAATTATCATCACTCGAATGTTTGAGACGTTCACGTATAAATGAATAGTAATGACCTAATTCAGCTGTACCCTTATGAACAGTAACACCAATTAATTCAAACACATGTGATTCATTACTAGATGCTGGTGGATATTTGTTTGTACTAGAAAAAGACAATCGATATTTATGTTTGAATCTGAGGCAAATAAACTTATTTCAACGAATAAAGATCAATGGTTCGAGAGTATGATTCTATCGAATTTGTAAATCGAAAGAGGAAAAACTGATTTTTCCTCAATGTGAACTTCACCACAATTAAAGAATATAATTTTCGATGTTTATTCAATAGCGAATTTCTCCATTGTCTTGAACGTTTCTATGTTAAGTAAACGTGTATGTCACTAACCTCTATGGTAGCTATTTCTTCATGATTCTTTTTATTATTCATGTATTGCCATAATTTCGAATCTTACAACTAAAGTATATCGTTTTCTCGCCGTCAATCGATGACGTGTGTAAAGATTACATATATATGGTTCCGATGCGTGTATTTATTTTCTAACTTAAAGAACTCTTCAATATTCGTTTTTATTTTTCGTATGTTCAGTAAATGATTCTTACGACATGGGTTCATTTACTCTTAAATTTCTTTCTTCATCTAAAGATACAACGATTTATGATGTAGAGTGAACTTGAATTTGAAATATCTTATTATTTACTATAAATATGTCTATGAACAAAGTCAATCTAGACTTTCTATCAATGTATGTTATTAGGTGTCACAAAATACAACAACATAAGTTTTTCTGCAAAGAAAAACACAACCTTCATACCTTTCATGATCATTATCATTATCTTGACAATTATTACTAATTAATTTATTTCCATCAATTAAATTCGTTTCCATATAACTGCTCATATCCAATTGCATAGGAAATTGAAAGAGTGTATTCACTTTTTCACGTTGCATTGTAGCCATATTGAACGTGTATCTCATTGTATTGAGACATAAAATTTTAGGTAATTTTCTAAAACATACACGTTTTTCAGCCCGAACCTTTTTTGAACATTTCGAACAAGTATACATATTATCACCTTCTAATGTATCTTTAACAGTGAATTTAGCTAATGATTCATGTACATCTTTGATATCGGCAACTTGACAACATACACTATTGAATTCTTCTAATTTTCTTGATATATGTGGACAATCGAACGAAATAACAATATTCGTTAGAATGCCACAAAATAGATCATGTACAAGTTGTTTTAAATCATCAGACATTTCTTCTAATTTTGTTAGTAAATCCGTAAAAAATTCTGTCATATCCTTTTGATCACTTGTATTCAATGATGGCAAACCATCCATTGTATATACTTTAAAGAAACTCTTCGGATCATACGAACGACGTTCACTTTCAAGTAAATAAGCAAACATACGTTTTAATTCATAGAGAATTAAATCATGTTTATTGGTTTTATTTGTATTCAATATAGCTGTGCGTAATTCCGGTATCATATACAGATGTTGTAGACTTGTTGCAGCATAACATGTTGCACCAAGATTCGTTAGACCAACATAACCAGAATCTGAACGTCCATCATCACGTGGCCAATAATCCCATATGTAGGGTCGTCGATGATCCATTGAATGGTGTTGTTCTAGAAGTTTCTTTTGCAATTGTATAAAGTTTTCACTATTAACGATTATTAATGCATTAAGAAATTCATATGATTTTGCACGTGTTAATAATGATTTAAATTTTGGTACACAACGATTTTCACTTGTTGGTAATTCGAATAGATAGCGAAATACACGATCAATTAAATTAAATGTTAGTTGTTTATAGGATTGATTATTATTAAGATTAATTTGTTTCATATATAAATTATTATATTTGTTAACAATTGATGTTAATAAACAAAGTAAACCATATAGAACTTCATCTTCAATCAATTTATCATATTGTGCTTCATATGGTATATGTTCATCAATAAAATTTATTAATATTTCAATCAATTCATGATCAAATGATATAATCTGATTTGTATTTGTATTTAGATTACATAGTTTATATCTATGAATTTTTATTTGTTTGATTTCATCGTAATGCATACGATCAATAATTAATGTTAGTATACGAAAATATTGATAGGATGATCGATTGAGAAATAATGAATGACTATCGTATTTAGTTTTCAATGTTGATGAATTAAATTTTAATACATAAGGAATTAATTCAAATACATTAGTTAGTATTGGTACAAGGCAAATACGTTCAACAGGTAGCTCATTGGCTGACTCAATCGAAACAGAGATTGTTGAAGTTTGTGCAACTTTTTCTTCATCGATAGAACAAGTACGATGTGTTGGCATGGATGAGGGAGGAAAATCTTTTATTGATTGAAGATTTAAATCATTACTGGCTCCTAGAATAAATAATACAAGATAAGTGCAATGTTGAACTATTGAATTTTGATTCATTTGATATTTAATTGAAAAGTTCAGGAATAACTGTCTAGACTTGAATCCTTTTTGTTAAAGATGTACTCTAGCGTTTTGGCTTAAGGTTTATTTCAGAATAATAGAGTTATCTTCGAGTGATGAATGAAGAAGAAGAAAAAGAATCGTTTAAATTTGAAGATTTGAACTTGAAGCGTTGTCGAAAGTGATAATTTATTTCATTGTTCTTTTTCTAATCAACAGTCCTAGTTAGGGATGCAACGGTGACGATAAACGTTACAATCGGTAACCGGTAAAAACTAGGAATGCAATGCTGACAGTAAATTACATATCACCGGTTCATACCAGTAACCAGTTCTAGCCCGAATACACTCATACTAGCAGGTATTCGCCTATTCTCGCCGATATAAACCAAAATAAGCTGAATAAGGTCGTACGAAGGCGTTAGGACGGTTTCGGCAACGACCCGTTATTTTCATCGTTACATCCCTTGTATAAACCGATATTAGCCAGCATTAGCCGGTATTAATGGTCACCGGTGGAGCGGCTACCGGTCGGATCGGTTATCGGTAATGGCGGTTACTGTTAGGACGGTGAACCGGTGATTCACCCCCACCGCTGCATCTCTAGTCCTAGTGTAGATACCTATTACATTGATACATCATCTAATATCTTAAAGTAAATTATACCTGAAGAATTATTATTACTAGTATTACTACTAGGTATCGGTGTTGATGATGAAGTATCAATATTTGTTACATCTTTCGATGGTAATACAGCCATTACGACTGATGTTGTTGTTTCATGTCGAGTCTAAATTTTAAAAATTGTATTTTAAGATTCTTTCTCATAAATTTATGAAAATAGAAATATACCGTTTTTCTTGTATTTACTGGCTTACATGGTGAATTTTGTTCGTTAATCACTGCTGTTGACATTGCCTCTTGTAGTGCTGATGATGGAGGTGATGGAATTTGCTGTTGAACTGGTGGTTGTATAGATGGTGTAGGAATTTTCAACAGACAAGAACACACTATTTTAATTGTATATAGAAGTGCTTCAGGCAAGTCTGAGTGCCACGAACGATCGATCGATTCAGTAAAAAATGTTTTTGAAAGAAGTAGATCATAAAGATATTTTAAACCGCCTTTATTAACAAATATATCGTTATATGTTGGCATACGCCGTATAAGCATGTAGATAATATGTAATGAATATGTTAAACGAAAAGGATCCGAACGTTGTAAATATTTTCCCCATTGTTCTCTATTATTGTCATTATCTTTCAAGTCAATTAGTTGTGATAAATTTTGAAATATACCATTATGTGTTGGAATCAATAAAAGTATTTTCCATAGACGACTTATAGCTAGACGAGCTTCAGCACGCTGAAATCATAATAGGAAATAGAAAACAAACGAAATTAAGTTTGCTGAAAATTTTCATGAATATCTACGACTGGGAATGAATCCGAAAAAATTTATCTCTAATTTGAAATAGTAAAATTGATTCGGAAAAATGGGCTACGCCCGACATGAATCTGAATATTTCGCCAGAAGAAAAAGGAGTTCGAATATTATTTCATTTAGAGATTCATTCTGAACAATTACGCATAGGACTTTTCAGTGTCACTCAAAAGGTTGTCATGGATTCCTTTGATTTGTTTCATAAGAGTATAAAGATAGATGTGAAAACGTTTCATGATTGTTCTGTGTTTATCGAATGATAGAATATTCATCGAAAATCAAAGATTGACAATTTATTTCCAACGTCGAAAAAAATGAAGTAAAAAGGATTGAGAATCTCGTAAACAATAGTTTATCTAAATCGGAGTTGGTGACTGTGTCTCAGTATTAGGGAAATCGAATTTAAATAAAAAGATCGATTGCCAACCTTCGTAGAGATGTTGACAACTAAAAAACGAGAGATAATTTTTCAACCGTTATAATTCTGCTAGAAATATGATTAACAGTGCGTGTACATCTTCCAAGGCATATCAGAACTATCAAAAATGAAGGTCAGCATAAAAGAAACGACCATGTCTTTCTAGAGAAATTTAAGTTGCTGAATTCCTCTTTGCTCGAGATTTTCTTACTTCCGATGACGTTTCAATAAAACTTTGTAATTTAGCAAGTATTGAAAAAAACTGATCAATATATTTTAATAAAAGCATCATGGGCATTTTATGTGGTATATAATTTTTCAAAAGACGTTCATCTATACTATCCAAATTTGTCGTACGATTTTGTGTTGATACATTTATAAATATTGTTTGATTATCTTCTATATTACATTCACTTAATGTTTTATCATCGAGATCTCTGTCGAGTTCTTGTTCATTGACTGAGACACGTGTCGATGGTAGATTTGATAGGTGAACAAGACCGAATGCTGAAGATGTTGATGATGTATTTAATGTTGGTAAATCAGTTTTTCCAATTGTTAATAATGTTTGTGTTAAAACATCTATCATCGAAAGTTCTAATGTACAGTACCAACGTGTTAATTCAGCACGTAGATCACCAATAAATTCACTTGGATTCATTTCTAATATATATTTATGTGTACCACTACCTGTTATTGATGCATGACATATTAATTTGATCATGTTCAGATTGCATTCATCTTTTAATACTAATTGCATTACATGTGGTTTAAGCGATGATGATTGAAACATATTATTTTCCTTATTATTAGTTTGTGATATACACTGATAAAGACGTATAACATATGAATATCGACGCATAAATAATATTAGATGCGTCGTAAGTAAAATTGATATACGATTTATCGTGCGCAATGATGATAAATCATCAAGTGTTTGAATACATTCATTTAAACAATTCATACAATGTTCTATAAATGGTTCTTCTCGATCAAGTGTACCATCTTCGTTTTGTGTTTGATAACTACTTAATGCTTGAGCAGCTGATTTACTAACATTTTCATCTAATGCACGCATAGCAACATCACTAACATAGTTCAATATTAAACATTCAAATGGTTGAAAATCATAAAATTGTTGCGTTAAATTTGTTGTTGATGTTTGTTGTTGTTGCTGAAATATATGAACCCAACTAGTACGACTTTGTTGAAGAATTTCTTGTATTAGATTTAATTGTTGACAACATACATGTTCAGGTTTTTGTGTTAAAATCTAAAGAAATAAAATGATTAGAATATGTTTCGATGAAATTGAAAATGAAAATTAGTATAAGAGGATGTCGAAATCTCATACAAATACGATATTGAAATGAAATTTCACTATTTCTTTGGTAGTTTTCATCGAATAGAAACAATTTTCTAGTGAGAACAGATGCTTAAATTTTTAAAACAATTTACAACCCCTAGTTTCATCTCTATTGGTATCGGCATAAAGAATACATATGGGAATAGACGAGCGTTTAAACTTTTGTTATTGACACATGACATGTTGAGTCAAAACTTTGTGTATCGTAAGATACTGATGAACTACTACTAATATTAGATTGCATTAAAAAATAATCAACTTTCAATTGATAACTTTAAACTTTTCGAGAGTTCCACTCTCATTTGCAGTAGACCATGTGGCAAGTAGTAACTTGTTCGGTATTTTGTATGGAGATAGTAAATATTTGACATAGTTATGTATGATGGGCAATTGATATTCATGTACTTACATTTCTAGAGAGTAAATAATAAAGAAGCTGAAACCTATCCAATGAAGTAAACTTGCGGATAACTTAGTTCTTGCAAAATTTTAAGTCAAAACTCAAAAGTTCATTTCCTCTATAATCTGAGAAAAACTACCATTTTCTATTGAACAAAAAACAGTAGAACCTCGATATTTCGAGAACGAAGGTCTATTAGAGCAGACCATTCTACCATTTTCTAACTATTATCATGGTTGTATCGTAGGATGTAATGAACAAAGAAGATCTCAACGTGCCACAATCAATTGTGATCGTTAGAAAATGTCTTTTGTGCAAAGTTTTCAGAGAAGATCAAAATTCGATGGTGAAAGTTAGTGTATAAATGTAGTAGTATGTCAGTAGTGAAATAAAATATTAGTCGGGTTTCGTTGGAGTATATTTATAACTCGTTAAAAGTTTGTTACTAGACATAGTCATAAATCAACAGCGATGTCTCATTTGATAACTTTCTGTTGTGAGAGTCGTGCATTCGAAAACGAATGGCACCCATCTGAAATGTTTCTTATAACTTTTTGGATTATCTCAAGGGAAAATTTCAAAATAGAACATATGATTTCGTCTCATGTAACTCTGGTTTAAAACGACGCAAATCAAAGCAGATATGAGTAAAATTCATAACAACGCAACTAAACACTTGGGAAGTTTCATTCATCATTACAGATAATCTATTGAAAAGTAAACTGAATTCAATTTTAAATATCAAACGAACAGTCATATCATCATTTTCAACAGTCTCAACATGAACACAATGAATGATCTATGAAATATTTTTGCGCAAAAAAACAAAATTTCATTCTATGCTAGATAATACGTATAAATACCTTTTCTGTAAGTAGATGTTTGAATGTTTCTAATGAAAGTGCATGTCCATCATCATGATTTTTCAATTGACTTAATAGCCAATCGTAGAGTTCTTCTCGATTTGTTCCTGTTGTACCTGTTATTGTTGTTAAACAGTCCCATAATTTATCAGCTTGATTTTGTGTTAAATCTATTCGTTAGAAAAGAAAAGACGATAAGATATTATTTCATTAACAGACGAAAAACTTATGTTATCTTACTAAATTCTTTTGGTGATATTGATATTGAAAAAATAGATGATAAAAATTGAAACCGTACTCTAATTTCATTATGTATCGATAACAATGATGTGTTTTCTTGGAAACGTTTTGTTAATTGTTCAAGATCAGTAAAGAATGAATTTAATACATGACATTTTTCTTCGAATAATAAAAATATATTTATACTGGTACTTTGTAGACGTCGTTGAAAAATTAGAAATAGTTTCGGTAACAAACGTAACCATATTAAACTTGATATTGAATTTTTTAAATTGTCTAAACATGCTGGTATGCAATGTAATAATATACATTTATCTTTGATGGAACGAAGCACCTGGCTACACAAACGTTCAGTTTCATTTAGTAAACTATCGGATGTATGTGATGAACCAATTATTGTTCGATCTTGTAATAAATTTTGGAGAAGTGTTTGAACAGGTAATGATATATTGGAAATATTGATTTCATTACTAGTATTACCATCTGTTGTATTCAAAACATTCGTTGATTCAGTTGATGATGATGTGTGATTGCCAAGATTCGTTACATTATCTTGTTGTTCTTGAGTTTGTTGATCAGTTGGCGTTGACGATGTTAAATCACACACTTGATGATTTATAAGCATACAACGTGTAGATATCGGTTCTTGTTCTGATTCAATCATATCTGTGGAATCAACCCTATTTTTAGCTGATGCTGTATCACTAAGTACATCAGATACTGATGAATCGAAATCGCCATCATCACCATCGTCGATATTAGGACGAGAACTAAGGAAACAAAAATGTTTTCGTTTCAAACAGTTTAAAAATAAACAGTCAGCTATAGATAAAAAATTTTGAACATTTTGTTATCTAGTTTAATATAGATCTCAAGGTCATGACTTTAGTTCGAACGAAAACATCTAAATAAAGTGGTCAAGAAAGAAAGCAATATGTTATATGGCGGTCTTACAATAACAGTGCATAATGTTTATACAATACAGTGATTCATTGAAAGTATTGAAACAATTCCTTTGGTTTTTTCTTGTAATCAAATCATTTCTTTACAGAATGAAAAATAACTATATTCATGAATGATTAGTAAATATCTATTTTTATCTATCATATATGTAGAAGTAAACAATAAGAAAACCATCATTGTTTGAGAAACATTTTATACGTAACATATGATTTTGAGTGTTTCTCTTCTTAGCGTGGAAATCGGTATAAAACTGATTTGAAAATTAAAAACAAGTATGTATTGGCTGGTTTTTAAGACCTTGGACAAGAGTGCTTAATCTGTGTACTGTCTGTTGACTCTGTGATAAGAAGATTGTCACTGAGTTTCATTATAAAATAGATGAATAAGATTAGATTCTACTATGTAAACAAGTTGACATTGATATCACTGTCCTATTCAGTTCATGTTACATACGCGGATTTACATCTATGAATTATACATCGATAATAACCGAAAAGATTTGATCATATGATTTTATAACAGTCTTTTTTCCATGGAAGAATAGTGCACGGAGGATATACAAAGCAAGTAAATAAATGTAATACGATATATGCATTTAAAATGATGAACAATTTTCGCAGTCTAAGTTAAATCTTCTAGTTTTTTATTTCGAAGGAACAGGAAGCTAAAACATTCCTAGTCAGACTTATTCCTCGTATGATTTTTCATCAGAGAAGTTTATGCAATCAAAGATAACACAAATAATACTTTTACCCTAAAAACTAGATAATGCTTTTGTAGTCCATTAAAATTTTTACAATACTATGCCTAATAATATAAAATAAACGATTACTACATCGATAAATATAAAAAGCATATGTGTTATTTCAAAATCTCCGTATTTGAGACAACTTTTTTCGTTCATCATTCTATACCATAATGTTGAATTAGTTCACTGCTTGTTTTCTTTTAACGTACCGTTTTCTCTTCGGGCCCATTGCATCTCGACAATCGCATATTTCTGTTTCCATTTCTGATGAAAGCGATCCAATTTGAGATGCATCCTCTTCACTTTTTGGTGAACATATCTAAGTATTAGTAAAACAATTCACGTAATATTATAAATGAATGTTGTTTCACAAACAAAATCCATCACTTTTTCCGGATATTTTTTTCCTGTTAAACTCATTTCATGATTTGTAGCATTTTCTTCGTCATCTTGTTGCTGAAGAGTTTCTTTAGCAATCTGCTGTTTTAAAGATGATTGTACAGAAGTTGGTAAAATCATTTCTCGAAGATCTTCGTCAAATATTTCATTTTGATCATCAATGTCATCATCGATATCTATTTGATCATCCGGAAGAACAAGTGCTTTGGAAGTATTTATAATAAAGCCTATACCTGATGCTGGACGTTTTGCTGGTGTAGATAAATCTTCAGGTTCATAAATCTATAATCAACAGAGATAGGCGAACTTTACTTCACTGAAAATTCTACTTTTTCTACCTGATTTAAATTTAAATTCTTATTTTTCATAGCTTCATTATCATCCGATCCCTCTTGATTAATTGATGCTCTAAGTTTAAATCGGCCACGATGCTGCTATAAATCAGTAAAAACAAAAAATAATTTCAAGGATATCCATCGAACAAGTGAATCATGCTTCATTGTAAAATGACATCTGTCTTATTTTCTGAACCGCATTGGTATCGGAACTATTTATCATGATGAGTATATATTCTCTTCCTTAGGAATTTCACTTGTGAATAATCGAGTGCAATATAAACATGGAACTCTCCTGTATTCAATGTCTTTGTAATTTCTCAAGGATTTTGAAAAGAAAACTTTTTTTTCCATGTAGATTCGTATACGTCTAATGACAGAGTTTTGTATTACGAAATAATAGAGTACGAAACTAAATATACCATCCTGTCGGAGATTGGCACGATTCGCTCTATAGTATAACATACTTTTCACAATGGTAGATACTCGTCTTATTCGATGTAATTGTATGCCCGCGATTACTTACAATTACCATATCACGTGAAACTAAATGAGTTTCCTTTTCAGATTCATCATCATCCTCTTCAGTATTACTCGATGTTGGCTCAGCTAAAAATAGAATTTTATATTTATTATATTTTCCCTGTATTAGTTATTATAATATTAATAATCTTACCTGCTCGACGCAATACTATTGTTCGTCTTACAGTTGCCATTGTATTACGCAATTGTTCATCATTATTTTCATCCTCCACTTCATCATCTTCACTCCATTTAGCAACAAACAGATTTGGATTCGTTGTATTATTCGTTTTTTCTTCTGAATTTACAACATCGCCTGATGATGGATTTGATTTGAGAATATTTTGTGATGGAAATTCTTTACACTTGTTAGCCAGTAATTCAGGAGAATTTTGCTCGCTTAACGTTTGTGGTTGGGACGAACCATCAATAATCATTTCTTCAACTGCATCGTCATCGATGGAACCAATTTTCGCTAAGTTCTGTTGTTCTTGTTGCTGCTTTTTATTAAAAGCTATTGTATGGTCCACTACTGAAAGTGATGATGAGGATGTTTGAGGAATTAAAAGAACAGTATGTTTATGTGATATGCGAGTTAAAATTTAATTGTAAAAGAAATCATTTTTAACGAAAAACTGAGCTACAGCGGATGTTCTTAAGTTCAAATTCATACTTGACTTGTCGGTTTAGATTAAAGAGACTAGTAATGACCTAAAAGAGGGTGTGGGTGAGGATCTTTACTACTTTATCACCCACATCCACCCTCTGACTTACGACCACGATGCTATTTGAAGTTCTCACTTTTATCAGATGACGTTTTAATGGTGAATTTGCTATTTTCAACAAGTTTGAAATCACTACAGCTACAAACCAACAGCTCGCAGAAGGGACAATGTTTCTTTGACTCGAATTCAGCCGAGACAGCAAATCAGAACAAAGCCAAGTCATTCTATTTTATTATTTTATTTAGAATATTCTATGATGATAGACAGAGTTACTATTACCTAAAATACCGTATATTCAATCTTAACTTGTCTGACTTTTTTCAATCATCTAACTCGAAAATTAACGAATAAAATTCATCGGTATTTTACTTTCTGCTTCCATATGTTGTGGCAAATTAATAGAACTAAAACAGAGAGAAATACAATTGGTGAGTCCACAACGAAGCTAGTTACTTGTGTATATTTTCACTTGGGGATTCCAGTTAAGACAAATAAGTTTGAAATAATAAACGCTTTCAGTCTGAATATTTAGTAACTACTGTGGAAATGAATATTAAACGCATAGAAAATCGTCGTCAACTGATTGATTCACTATGTTTGCTGCTGCTTGAAAGTTGCTGTCTATCATTGATGAATTTTCTAGTATTTTTGTGTTTTCCTGGATAGTTGTTGAAAATAAAGTGAGTCAACAACAACAAGAATGTTTTATTACTCACTATTTAATCTTTTTGTCATCATTCTGAAATTTTTGTTGATTTTTATGTGCTTCGAAGCACATGTCGTTCGTTTTTTACCCAGGCGCCACTATAGCGCAAAAACGTGGTATACTGGCGTTATCTGACACCATAGCGACGTTAAATATCTTAATAAAATGAAGCACTCTAACATCACTATAGCGCTAACTCTAAACAGTGCCGCTATAGTCGCTAACGTCTATATTTGGCATCATAGCGGTGCTAAGTATTGTAATACAATCACGCACTCTAGTGCTGAAATAGTGCTAACGCTAAAAAGTACTGTAATAATCGCTGCGCTTTTATCCACAAAGAAAACACTTCGTTAAATGTACATCATTTTCTTCACATTTTTAATGATATGAATGATGGAAATAATCAAGACTAACAGATTTATCCGATGACTTTTTGGACGTTTTCACTGGTCTTTAGGTTTTGTGTAACAACCCATGTGTTTCATTGCGATGAAACTGCGATCGCATTGTGAATCACAATTGCAGAAAATTGCGACCTAGTTACGGTGAAAAACTCACAGTTACGCATAACTGCGACGTAAAATTGCCTCTTTACGTAGCTGCGGCTCAGTTGCTAAAACAACGGCGACATTTGAAACGAATAAAATAATCTACAGAATTGTTACGACCACATTCACACTTATTTCATTCGTCAAAGAGTATAGACGATCGCTATCTATTCTTTGTTTCTGTATTTTATCGACATTCAAAGTTCAACTAGATTTCATAAATAAAATAAATAGTTTTTGTTAAATCATGGCCCTGTGTTTGGCTATTCTATTCTTTTGCCATTATTTCTATAATTTTAATGTCAACTGTAATGTATTTTTTACTTTATTTAGATACGCATTTCACTTGAAGAACCGCCATCTCCTGTTGACAGTGATTTTACAAGTTTGTCTAATTCGTCTTTACCGAGTGTGATCGTTTTTTATATTCTCTTTTCGATATGTAGGTTTTAAAATCATCTGACAACGAGCGTGGCTTTGATTCACTCGAAATTTCTGGGACAAAAGACGAAGCAAATCTCTATCTAACGGCACTTATACAACTGATGTACACGGTGGAACAGCTGGCTGCTCTTCAACCAGCTGACACTTATAACGATAATAAATATAACTGGATCAAAGATAATAATTCCGTTTTTTCGTCATGTAGAAATCTTTGCATCTTTTCTTAAGAAGCAGTTCGTGCTAAATTTAAACTTGATGAAGAACAACTGGAACAGATATTCAATGAATGGCTATGTGTAGTGTTTCTTGCTACGAGGCTGATTACCCACGGAAAAATAATTTTCCAAAAACCGCGGTTTCCACGAAGACGCCGGCGGTATCCATTAGATGACCACGGTAAACAGCGGCGTAATGCGGTCTTCACAACCACGTATTTCCAAAACCGCGTTATCTGCGGTCCATACCGCGTTTTCAAACAACAGTTTTCACCGGTTTCCAAGAAAGCGGTGTCTCCACTTGCAACCGCGGTTTCGTATCTAGCGGTTCGTCCCGGTTCAAAACACCGCGGTTCTTGCGCATATTACCACGGTTTCATATATAGCGGTTCTCCACGGTTAAAAACATCGCGGTGCTTGCACATATAACCGCGGTTTCATATCTAGCGGTTCTGCAAGGTTAAAAACACCGCGGTGCTTGCATATATTTCCGCGGTTTCATATTTAGCGGTTCTCCACGGTAAAAAACACCGCGGTGCTTGCACATATAACCGGGGTTTCATAAATAGCGGTTCTCCACGGTTAAAAACACCGCGGTGCTTTCACATATAGTCACGGTTTCATATTTAGCAGTTTGCCGTGGTTCAAAACACCGCGGTGCTTGCACATATTTCCGCGGTTTCATATTTAGCGGTTATTAACGGGTTTTTGAACCGCGATGTGGGCACATGTGACCGCGGTTTTATATGTGGCGGTTAGTAACGGTTTTTTGAACCGCGGTGTGGGCACATGTGATCGCGGTTTTATATGTGGCGGTTATTAGCAGTTTGATAAACCGTGGTAACTTTAAATTATGTGTTAAAAAAACTCTAGTTGTTTAAAATACATCTGTTCATTATCAACCTCATTTTTAGTGGATATACCATAAGACAGTTGATCTTGCGCTATGATAGGGTTTTCAATTCATCTTGAAATTGTTGTAGTTTAAACTCTGCAAATCGATTGAGAAAAATGTCGCAGCTCTTATATTATTATCAAGCTTTATTTGCATAGGAGGGATTGAGATGTAGTCACAAGAAAACAGTATTAGTTATTCGAGAAA
>OENT01001055.1:0-29874 GCA_900239685.1 Rotaria macrura | reverse complement strand
GGTTTTGAAGAAACGAATAGATGGTCTGACTTTCGATGCTTGGAAAAACCGCCTGAAGTCGGGGTTTTGAATAGCGTTACCAAACGGGTTTTTTTCAAAAATTTTTTTCCGTGGGTACAATGGGGAAAATAAAAAACTGTTCAAAAAAGAATCAACTAATTTTTTACACGAGTTAATACATTTTTTACCAGTGTTGTTTTCTTTTTGACTGTTGATATTCATAAAATGTATTTTTTATATTTATTCAAATAAAATTTCTAAGAAAATAATAATACGACTTTTCTGTAAACTAACCTTTAAATATGAATTAGTAGGGTATATTAGAAGTACGGGTGTATAGAAGTACAACAATCATCAAACTTAT
Source organism: Rotaria macrura (assembly GCA_900239685.1). Lineage (NCBI taxonomy): Eukaryota > Metazoa > Rotifera > Eurotatoria > Philodinida > Philodinidae > Rotaria > Rotaria macrura. The sequence continues at coordinate 29,510 of OENT01001055.1, read as the reverse complement.
AATGCTATAGCGCACAATATTGCCTCCGCGATGCCGTTATATCGCATTATAGTGGACATAGCGAAGCGCTAAAAGTGGTCAGAGTCTGATTGCAATGGCACCGTTATAACGCTGCTAGTTTACTGCTATGGACGACATGGGTCGCTGTTTCATAGGTAATATAACAATCTGAATCAATCATAAAAACATGATTTGATACATAAAAACTATAAAAGATGGAAATTCGATAGAAAATGTTGTTGAGGCTCTCGCAAATGCAAATAAAACGCATAGATGTTTGCTATATGTTTTCACTTTAGTCTAATACATGCATTTCATTGATGATTTCCACAATCTGCACTGAAGGAATACAGCGGTGAGATAATCTGTCTAATCGGTGACCCGAATAAAAATTAACGAGTTGCAACAGATAACCATCCGATCCCATAACCCTTCGAACCGGTAATTGTTCCACTGGTAACCGTTTCATCTCCAAAGCATTCTACTAGTCACCTAGTTAAACCGATATTAGCGGATATTAGCCACCATCAGTCAGTATAAACCGTTATAACCGTGTATCAATCTGTAAAAACAAGTATCACTCGCTATGGAGGACAGCAAGACTATTTAAGTCGTCAATATGTAGAGATCTGTGGTTCCAAAAATTACCAGGAACCGCTGCTCTAGTACCGACCCCTATTCATTGAAAAACGTTGGTTCCGGCTGGTAACACACAAATATTACATGGAACCGTTTAGTTATCGAAAATTGGATACGCGTTGGTGTAGATGCGGTATTGCTCACGCTTTTAGATGTTGCTGAATAGAAGATTCATATTACCATATCAAGGTTAGCATAAGATCGTCTGTGATATGTATTGGGCATCATTTCTTTTTCATTGTCTACTGAGAAAACTAGACACCGCTGGTCATATTAACGAGATTGTTCCGCCGTTCCTTTAGTGATTGTTTGGTGAATTTTTCTACGATTCCCGTTCGGTTGTAGGTTCCATATTTTTTGGAACCACAGACCTCTAGCAATATGCAGCATAAACTATGACAAAACAGTATTAGTCCTTTTAAAACGGTAAACACCGGTATTAGTCGCTACAAAGCATGATACGCCTATATAAGCCATATCAGACTGGTATAAGCTTTATACCGTGACGATGGCTGGTTCATTCCTGTCACAATTGGAACGGTGAACCACAGACACCGGAGTTTCCCTTATAGTGATCTGACATTCAAACAACTGTTGGAATTTAGAGAATTCAGTGAAAACACTTTATCTATGAGACGACCAATTGCAATTAATAAAAAGTCGTTATCTACTGCCAGATAATTGCATTTAGCATGTTGATCGACAGATGGAAGCTGTTGTTTCGATTAAGTGTCGATGCATCTACAATCAACATAATCTGATGAGAAGTAGTGTGATAAGGAAAGCATTTTCTAGTAGTGGTTGGGAAAGGTAAGAAGTTAATTTTATGATGCAGAATTTTACGACGAATCTTTCGCTGTAGAATTCAGTATACTTCCGATAATATTAGATTCTTATCGACTCACGTCTATTATATCGTTTATTTACGCCTTTTAAAACAAATGTATTTATCAAAATATGAATTTATGCAGTTTCAACTTAGTTTCTTTGAAAGAGGAAGACGTTCTGGACAAAATCCTATGCAAAAATAGAGAAAATAATGAAAATGAGTAAAATTTCGAAGGAAAATATAGTTTAGCCAGCAGCATTTTCGTATGTGATTGATCTTCAAGCAACTTACCCCTTTGGATTAGGTTCTACCGTGACGAATCAACTGGGTGCATCAGTGTAGATTTTCACGAACTTCAATACGATGAGCTTATTTTCTTGAAATGTGATCGGTGGGAAATTATTATAAGGTGGATAACCGGTAAATTATGATTTTCGGAGCCGTATGCGGCACAATCCCTTTTGATGTGTTTACAGATGAGTGGGAATGATGTTTCTCATGGTTAAATCGATGCAGATGTCACAGCGGAACACCACATTGTAGTTTTTTATGTCTCACATTTTATGGCGTAAATCTGGAATTCATATTTACTATTTTGGACAAGGATTCAGCAGCTGTGGAGAAACATTTCGTGAAAGGTTCTTGCTTGCATCCAGACACTTTCAAGCGAATGGACACATCTATATGAAATAGTTCGAATCAACTCTCATACGTAGGAAGTCAAGAAGGACTCATATACATTTCGTCAATTTCTTTATAACACATTAGTAGTAACAAGTAGAACGAGATTGTTTTATTTCTTAACTATTTTTGTGAACGCAATGCACCCGATGCTCCAATTTTACCAAGAACTCAAATCTTGACATTCTGTTCATTCTTCAATGCGACTCGCACACAGCCTCTAGAGGCCCATACAATAGAAGGAATAGGAAATTCAAGGAACCTCATTACATTACTACACGTGTGCCTCGCTTCTACTGCTTAAGTTGTAGATGGGTTGCCTACAAAACCCACTTCGTACAACTAGTATCCAACATACATCTGTTTTTCTCAGCATCATTCATACATTTCCCAGAAATATCATCAATTCCAATAGGCTTAATCTTCTTTCAAGAACTTAATTAACAGTCTCATCGATATCAGATTCCACGAGGGGCTCGGCTTCGATGTAAACGCTTCTATTCTTTAATCAGACACGAAATCCCACCTACACCTAACTATTACTATTATTAGTAGCCATTTAATTATATACTTGGATGATAAAGTCAGAAGTTAGCAGAGTAGAATAGCACAATAATCCTCTACTATCAAAACTAAATTAAATATTAGAAACGTTCGCTTTCATTTAACAGTAAAGCAATAATCACCTGTTAGAAGTTGCTATTATCCACCGCTAAGTCTAGTTTAGCATCATTGTTGAAATCACCTACAGTAACGAAAATTGAACCAGAGCCAGTTTCATATGTTTTTTGATACTTAAATGTCCCATCACCGTTGCCAAGTAATACACTGACGCTGTTGCCCTCGGGCTTCACTCTAAAAAAATAAGTACTTTCATGAACTCCCTAAAAAGGTTCGGTGGATTTAAAATAGCGTCCAAATGACCCGCAATGTTTTAAAAACGATTGTTCAGTTCTACGAAACCGTTTTATAAGTTTCATAGAGCCAAAAAAAGTTTTGAAAGAAAATGCGAAACCTTTAGAGTTTCGTAGAAAAAACTGTGATACCACTGAGGGTTAAGAAGAAACTCTAAAACTTTCACATTTTCTTTCGAAACCATTTTTGCTGTACGAAACTTATAAAAAGGATTCGTAGAAGAGCGTTCTGCCCGCAGGCACACGGCAAGAACCTTTAAAGGTTTCGTGGGACTGAACAATCGTTTTTTAAGCATTTCTGGTCATTTGGACGCTATTTTAAATTCACCGAATCTTTTTAGGGGGTTCAGGAAAGTACTTATTTTTTAGAGTGTTAGTTGTCGCTAAATAAATTCGGGTACCATCACAGAATATGGAGAAAGCACTAGTATGCAACTAGAAGATTGAATTTAATTATTGAAGTCCCTTTAAGATATTCAGGCACTCGTATTTTCATGACATCCATAGCGACAGAGACGTTCTTGATTTGTGAATAATCGAATTCAACGTTCAGGATCGACGTACCTCGCTTTATATTGGGCAATCTACTTACTAAACTTTCGATAACTGTATATGCACTCCATGAAATCAGTAATAGTACTAAGATGGAACCCATGCCGACTCGATTAAAACAACTTATTACAAATAAGAGATTGAATGAATAGAATAAATTGATGCTCGTTTCATTTTCATCAGTACGTTCCACCTGATCTGTTATTGTCGACACTTTATGGGTCGTAGTATCAATCTCAACTAACACCCAATTTCTTTCGAAATCTATACGAAAATAACGATTACTTCGAAAGCATATCTACCTTTTCCATTGAGGTTGAAAGTATAGCTACCACGACACAACGAGTGTTTCATATTTGCTGTAAATGATTATAAAGTGCCAACTCTTTTTGTACAAGGATTCAGTTCAAAACTAAGTTAAAACAGAAAACAATTAGGATTTAATGGATGACCCATGAAGAGTGAGGGTCTGAGCATTTTATTGATACATCCTTAACCACGAAGAAATGGAATATGAATTTTTGTTGTAAAATTTTTAGATTTCTATGTTTGCCTCTTGATCAAGACAGATGTCTGTGTCGAACCCAAGTAAAAACGTCAGATTTCACTCAATTAATCCTAGAGAAACCGGTTGCCAATTTTTTTCTCGGAATTCGGTTTAAATTGACTCAAATCAATCCTAATCGATTATTGATTGAAGTATTTTCTTTAATTCCTTACCCCTAGTGATCAGACTACAATCGATTTGTACTATCCCCACTGTTTACAGCATATTCGTACTGGTTTATCGTCTATCATCTATTCTCACCTAATAATCGATTTTAATCGTTTCTATCGAAGATATACCCTTTTCGCGCGAGATTCGTCCTCGAAACTTTTGATTTTTTTATATTAACAAACCATTTAGTTACTACTAAGCAACATGATATTCAGATATAGTACAGTTGAAACTCCAATATAAATTTCTTCAAACAGATACTGTGCAATTACGATAGGTATCGATTACAATCAATTAAAGTGAAAATAATCGATTTTTTTCTTAAGTGTGATCAGAAAACAGCTATTTTAATCGATTTTTCTTGATTATTGTTGGAAGAAACAATCTTAATCAGAGTACTCACGAGGGCGTTTTTTTTACATGAGAAAAGCTTGCAATAAAAATGGACTTGCTATAATGATGGTTTAAATGATTAATACTAGTCATTTACAGGCAAATTGGGTAGATAACGAAAACCTGTATTAATGTCAAAATAATGTTTTACATTTAATGTTAGACCGTAGCGCCTATTTTGCCGATAATCCAGGTCTCTCTCTCATTCACATGGTCCAAAGTCTAATCAATCGAATACATGTGACGCATTATTATAAATTAGGTATGGGTTAAGAATCGATAATTACAGCGGCAAACCGGGATTTAAAGGCGGCACCAAAAGGATATCATTTTATGCATGGGTAGCTTTCAGATTCTTAACAAACTGATGAATATACTATGTGTCGCTTTTTATAAACTTTGGCTTATTAAAAGATCATCTATGAAGTCTATAGTATCGCATGAAATCAGAGTCCAAGAAAGTATTTCCCTCATCCATTTTTTGAATTAAAAATAATTCAACACTTTCCTAAATCTAAGAATTTAGTATGAAAATATGTTTTTCAAAGTAAATAGACATTTTAGTATTTTTTCGATAACACTGTCAATCTGAATTATTAAAACCTAACTTTTTTAGCTGAAAAATGTGTTTGAGTGTGATTGTTGATGGGTATTGTTGTGGTTGTGTGCTTGGATGATAGAAGGATGTACATTGACACGCCTTCGATGTCATGAATGTGTGTCCACCACATTTGCGAATGTTTTTTTGACTGTTACAGTACAAGCAAGATGCTTTCTGGTCACGAGCATTCAACTAGAGTAGAAATGCAACTCATTTCCTTCGTCAGCATTTATTTGAGAACAAAAAAGTAAACCAATCATGCTAATGAATGAATGTAATAGACAAACGTTGAAGTTTTGTTTTGCATAATTCTGTATGCATTTGCTGTTCGAAATATCTACACTGAAATGAAGTGTGAGTATGGGTGGGGATGATATGGTGCGGTGTAAAAATTAGTCAGTTGGTCGTGTGTATCTGAGGTTTCCCTATGGATTGAGTGGAGTTGTGTATGTGGGGGTCGATGTAGTTCAGCATTGTGGCTATCAATGTTATATTTGATTTCCCACATCCCGATAAACACACCGTTTTCTATTGTTTACTTCGTTAGGTGTGAATGTGGATGTGAATATGTGTGTATGTGTGGTTCTTAGTGGGGTGCACGATGGGGTCGATATGAGTGTGGTACTCATTTGGGGTCCCACCCACACCCAACTATGTCATGAAATCATCTTGATGATGGATAGCATGATATATTTTGAGATCTTGCCATTGAATTTTTTCTTAAACAGACAATTTGAAAATTTTGCTATCAGAAATAATGCAATCAATTTAAAATAGTTGGTAAAATGATCTCGCTAATACAATAGCAAAAACCAAAGCTTCGCACGAGCAAACTCAATATTGTGTATTAGTATCATCGAACGTCTGCGGTGGTATTCGACAATAACTGATTAAATGATATATTATTGCTCAATATATTTTTATGTAATTCGAAAGAGAGAAAATTTCACGTCAAATAATTATATTTTTAGGGGATTTTATACAGGCCTTTATGAGCCTTCTTGTCGAAAGTTGTTTTTTGGGTTTCAAGAAAGCGCTTGAAATGTTTCTTGTTGCCGGATTGGAGAAATTTTCAAATGTTATATTTGTAATTAGAACACTAGGCTCTATCGAACTAGAACTGCTTGCAGTAAAACTAGAACAAAATGTTTTTTCATTCCTGAGTGGGATCTCAAGATGACTTAATCAGTTACGATAAAGTAGTAGAGAAGCAAAGGAAAATAATCGATGGAGAGAGCTAATTCTTGGAATAATATAATTGAGCTAAAATTTTTCGACAAGTTAGCTTCACGCTATAGTATAGCTCCTTTTGAACGTAATTCAACAAATCGATTAAAAAAACTTTATGATGGTTCAACATATTCACAAGTAGCGAAATACTACAAAAATTCATACTAGAAAATGTGAAAAAAGTCTTTTCGCGTTTTCGACCCTATTATATCAGTGAGTGTTAGCCACGTGAAAAGTTGATTATCCAGGTTGATAGACTCCTCTATCAAACTGTATGTTCCGCCTAGTGTGGGAATTCTATTTTACTTGAAACTCATGAATCAACATATTTGTACTTTTTTTTGCATTTTTCTTGTATTTAGTGAAAGAAGCACATATATGAACAGATCCGAAAAATATTTAAGAAGTAAGTGCAAAATAGAGTTTAAACACTTTTTGGTGCTCTACCTGAATTTGACACTATCGTTTGGGTTCAAGAATATTAGAATAAACAGTGAGTAAAATAATGAAAACGATTGCACTTCTAGTGGAAAAGTAATGGAACAATGAGTATTCAAGTATTTCGTTGATTTGTGTCTTATCTGACATTAAATGATAGACGCTTTTATAGTCAAAATGATCATCGGAAAACTTTCTATAACTTGAGCCTACTTGAAGATATACTATAGTACTTCGTTGTACAAACCCTTGGGAATCATCCTGCTATAAATAATCAAGACAACTATTGTCAAAATTTGATGATATTAAATTGAAAATGACTCGTATGTTTATGTTTTTATTTAATGATGAAGGAACTTTTGTTCAGTCCAAAGTAACCAGCATTTCTTATAAAAAAAAATCGACAAGTATATTTCGATGCTTCAAATACTCAGATTAAAACACCATGTATGCTTATTTTAGTCCCTCTTTTTCAAGTTTAGACGTTTCTCAATTCCTAAAAGCCAACAACTGACATTGACTATATAGCGAGCAGTTCCGGCTGAATCCCACTTATAGTACAATTTAGTGAAGCCGCAGTCCAAAGCCAAACGTCCCTCATTCGACCATGCAGGTGGATCGTACAGACCGATGTTTGGACTGCCGTCAGTAGCTGTTGCCACGTTGACAAGTGCGCTTTGACTCTTCGCCGTGGGATAAACTGGATGGCAAATCGTGATGCCTTCGTAGAGATTTTGAATACCCGTAAAAATTTCATGCTGACCATAAAAACCCGCTTGTGAATAGCCATTTTCTTTAAAGGTAAGCGTTTTATCACCAAAATATTCACCCGTTAGTGTGATACCGAACTTCTTTTGCAGGAATTCAGACGCATGACTTATATAAGGAACGTTGTCAGCAAATAATAAAATGGCTCCACCAGATGAATGGAATGATGTTAAAGCTAATATAAATGTATTATTTTGTATGGCTGCCGCGCTGATAATCCATGCAATTTGATGACGATTTGACTGAAGTTCAAGTATACACTCATCCTCACTCTTTACATATTTTACTTGAAAGCCTTTAATCTTTAGTGCGTCAATTGGTATTTGCATAGCTTCATCAGTAAGCTCAGGCAATAGGAAAAATCGTCCGATTAAAATGCTATAGTTGCTAAATGCACCATCTTTACCCAAGTCATAATTTCTTCCCATCGGATTGCTATATTGGTCGTATGAGGGAGCATCGGTTATAGTACTCTTACCAACATCTTTATTGTAGAAATTCAATACTGAGTCTTCTTCATCAGACTCTTTTTGATCCTCAAACAACCGAATACTAGGTGTTTGCTTTGATTGCTCACGTGTTGCTCTTTTGGGGGGCAACTGCATTCCTGAATCGAGAAATAATTATTTTGGTTATGATAACTCGAAAATAACATTTACCGAATTTGCAAACTACATGTATGTGACATTCTATGTCTTCTTCATAGAGGTTTCATGAGACTATACAGCTTCATCCTTGTATATGAGGTATTCTTTAAATTTCATTTTCGCGGTATTTTTTTTGTGCATTCGAAAAAGAATCTTCTAAAACTACTAAATTCAGATTATAGGTGGCTCATAATATTCTTTCGAGAAGTTGGCTTTATAACACTAATTGTCACTGTTCAATATTCACTAAAATTCAATCGGAAGCATTTATTGAATCATCTTAATATCAGTAACAGTGTACTTTTTTGTACAACGTGTTGCAAGATATTCTGTTGACAATGAAATGCATAATACATTGCCAGTTTTAAGATTCGTAACGGATTTCATATATGTTCTATAACATTTATCCTCTACAAAATAGCAAAACCTGTCTTCGAAAAACAAAAATTTTGATACACAAATCAATTGATACTGTGATCCAACAAGCTATAACAACCGATAGGCGGATGAAGCCATTTTTAAATGCTTATTCAACAAGAGTCCAGGTATCATGAAATATCGAATGGTATGCTTAGTCCCTCCTAAGAACTAAAGGATTATTTCCATCTTTGTACATTGTGATCATTTTTGGAGAATACCATTTCTATTTCTGATCACTGCCAGTTGGTTAATATGCGAAATCAACCGTACTATGATGGCATCATCTAATTGTTTTGGTTGATTCGGTCTTTAGGAGTCTCTCTGAGTAAGTGCCCTGAAAATTCTCCGGAAATCTCCTTTTCATGAGACTGGAAATACTATAGATCCATGAATAATTTTTGCCCTATCTCTTAGAAATGGGCTCGTAGCACATACCTGCTTTATAGGCATTCACCGAAGTCAAATCCATGCCAAAACCAAAACTTCAAAACTAGTTTTGGTTTTGGTGCATGTTTTCGTGTTTCACAGACATAAAAATCAGTAGATATCCAGCCTCTTTATGGGTATATAAGTACTACAGAGATTATGTTCAATGATCTCATGAAACCTCGTTCACAGACTTTTAAATAAAATAATGATCCTGAAGTTTATAGATACGTCTCTATTTATGTGAGGCTTACTTTTATTTGTCGCTACGTACCTTTGTGAGCACTCTCTTGATAAAATGAGGATGAATGCTTGTATTTTTTCAAATGTTCTATCGATCGATCATAACATTTAGTATTATATTTACATGGACTAAGAAAATAAGGCAGACCGTCGTGCCGATATTTGGAACGATGCTCTGGATCCCATAATTTATTACAATTTGTCGATCCATATTTGCATTTAACAGTGTTACGCACTGTATGTGTATATTGATGCTGGTGCTCAATTTTCGTATTTGTACACTGATCTAGCCAGGGGCATGGATGTGAATAGGATTTGTTATGTTCATATGAATCAGTATATTGTGTTAAACAATCAGAGCCATTTCTGCATTCTGTCAGTTGTTTGAAATTTGATGCACTACTGACCGATGCACCAGTATTCGAGTTTTTATACGCTCTGTAAAGATACATAGTCAACAAAAGGATAAAAAGACCTTCTATAATAGAAGACTCCCCCTGAATAAACGACGCAAGAGAAAGATTAGAAGACATCCTATTATCATTGATTTCTTAGTTTTTTCCATTTTTATACTTTTTGTTTCTATGCATGAGTATTTCTCAGTCTCGCCTGAAAGATATTTTTCTTCTCTTTCTACAGTTCCAGGCTATCTGTACTTGAAAAATATAAACTGTAATTAACGGACTCAGTTATACAGCATGTAAAAATCAATATCTGTTTCGAACAAGTGACGTTCGTTTTTTTACATCCTTCTCTTTTCATAAACAAACAACTACCATGATTCTTTTAATAACTAAATAAGATAAATTATATTTCCTATTCAAAACAATTCAATCACAAAGTCCTATTTGCTCCCATTAAATATCAATTATAATTCAATTGATCAAAAATCCGATTCAGACTATGACAAATAAGTAGCCCATGTTAAATTGGAACCGTTAATATGGTTCAAAAGGCTTCCTAGGTTCAGTAAAAGAAATATGTGCCTTTCTATCATTTTTTTTGGGTTAAATACGTCACTTAAAATAATCTTATTGGATAATGTATACTCTTTCACCGAAGAACTGCAATCCTTTATAACAAAATTTTTAAAACAGAATAGATGTGGGACCAGATGTGATGTCGGATTCATTCTATTAAAATATGAGTTGACTATAAAAATATCAGAGTTCTTCTCTGAATACATAGACTTTAAAATTTGAAAATATTTCCCTATAAGATGCACATTTTAGTAAGGCAATAATAAATAAATAATAGCATTTGATGAGTAAGGTCGTATCCCTTGAAAAATGTTCCTAGTGTGAAACATCAGTTAGTAGCATTTTATGTGATTTAGTGCATTCTATCATAAATATACTCTTTTTGCTTCGTTTTCTTATTTTAATGTAGTGTACAATGTTTTCATTAACTGTTATCGAGTAGCAAAATGAAATAAAATTTTCAAACAACACAAAAAGACTTCAATTGAAATAATATCGTTGAAGAGAGTAAAAAAGACGACATTTTAAAGAACACTATACAAGAACTTCGTATAAATTGAAAACGAGGTCCTAGAATAGAATACCTGGGGGCTTCTAACGTATCGATGGCTTTACATGTATATCGTAGGCAATATTAAAATTGAGTTCTAAATATTTTTTCTTCTTAGCTCAAGTAGTTCCGTTTGAAATTCCCCAAAGTAATTTTCAATTAGTTTCATTTCAAATAAGTGTATTTTAAATTAAACTAATTTGGTTTTGAATATCACAACTTGTAATACGACAGACATATTTCAATTTGATAGATTCGAGCAAATATTCTCATTGTTTCTGTTGTATGTAAAACTTGAAACTCAAAAACTCAATTAAATTAAACTTTCCAGTTCCAAACACATTGGAGAGGAGTAGGTGGAGCCTTCTCAACCCTTCTCTTAAGCCCAATATCTGTGGCGTGTCTTATTAGCGTTAAAAGTTGAAACTTGAGAACTCCATGGAATTTTAATTTCAAGTTTTACATGCAGGGAAAAACTAATATACATCTTGAGATCTGATCCAAGGAACGCAGCCTGCAAAACCTGTTGCTTCTATTCTCTTGAATATTCGAATTATACAATCATAACAAGAATTCGATCCTATTGAATATTGATCAACTACTAGCACTTAGACTTTGTTCATAGTCGACTGGGCCTGATTGATTAAATCAATTATCTTGAGTAATTTTGAAAGAAGTACATTTAGTCACTACTAAACATTCTGATAAATGCTTCGCATTTATGACTATGTATGGCTTAGCCCTCGAGTGCAATCAATAGAGCTTCCCTTATTCAACGGTAACTTTAATTAAGAAAATAAAAAATACGGTGCTGTAGATATGAAGCCATAGGTGGGAACAGCCACAGATTAGCGTCTCGTATGGGGAATGTTTAAAATTGGAAAGCGAGAGTGGCCGTCATGAAAATTGAAAGTATACTACTAAGAGCTTATCAAACTTGCTGGAAACTATAAGAAGAGTGATATAAATTCCGATTTTTCCTTCGATACACGTTGCATTAAAAGTCTATTGAGTCCCGAAACCTTCATCGGTATATATGAACGAAAAAATGGAATTCCGTAAGGAGTGAAATTAAAAACATTTTCATTTGATGAAGTAAAGCTGGATCAGAAACGACCTGGTTTTCTAAGAGGTTGTTAAAAGCTTAAGGAATTTTGAATGCAACCGTCATTTGAATTCTTCATTCTTTCGTGTAAAAATGATTCACTCCATGTCACTCTAAAAACATTAAATTTTGTTGAAATTCCGGATTGGTTATTATTTTTGAGATAATTCTGCTGCAATCAAAGAGAAAGGAATGAAAGTTTTATTGGAAATAGATCTAAACGATTTCTATTTATGATAAAATTTCCAAAAGTTTGCTTGCATTAAAAATAAGTCACAAAAACTAGACTCTGAAAGAATGAAATACCCTAACGCTTGGCCATGCTGAGCTACCCATAATTTAATCAATATTTTGACCGTATCTGTCGTTCACAAAAAGCGGGAAAAAGCGACATCCAACGAATACTTTTTAAAAGTTTGGAAATAGAAGAGACAGCTTATTTAGAAAGCGAAGATTCTGTATGACACTAGTACTAGGTGCAACAATTTTGGCACGAAAATAGAAAGCCTCTGAAATGGCTAAATTATAAACACAATTCCACGTCTGACATTTTAGCAATACTCTCTTCAGAGTACAACAGATTATTCTATCTCTCATCCTTTCGAAACTCATAGACATGTGAGCATATACATAGTTATGTTTCTGTTGAGAGCATCTTAGATAGTCCACCCTTTAGATTAAGTTAAATACATAGATGTCATTTTAAGAGAGCATATTTTCAAGTAAAGATATTTACTGTGTGTTTGACATTGTAAAACTTGCTTGACAAGTAAAATAAACGTCGAGAGAATATAAAAGCGGCAGAAAAAAAATTGTGCAAGCAGTGATTGTGTATCTTTATTTTTTCCCTTTCCTCTATTGAAATTTGGAAAAAAAACAAATGTTAATATTATTCTTACCGTTCTCTCATGCCATGCTCCCCGCAACCTCTCTTTTCGCTTCTTTCTCGACATTAAGTATCTTATTTCACGTACTTCCCTCGCTCGCTCATTTTTTTTCAATCCGGTTAACGGTGTGGATGTGGTTGTGTAGGTATAGATGTTGGTCTGATTTGCGTATGCTCATGTGCTTCTTATCAGTGTACAGTTCCAGAGATATGTTTCGATTTGGGCTATCTCTCAATAAAACAGGCACACTCAAACATGAGTGCATATTTACAAGCATACCTGCACAAACATACGCACATTTCCACATACCAAAAACCATACTCAAACGCTGAGCGACACCGAAGCCGACAACAAAAGTCGAGCACAGGCAAATCCTGTGAAGCTCACCCACATTTCATGAGGGCAGTCGAATTTCGCCAACGTGACTTTTCTCCAATTATTTGCGGGAGCCCAGGGAGTGCATTGGCGAATTTCCACTTGACTTTCGCTAATTTGCGAGTGTCCATGAAGTATAGGGACGAAAATTAGGTGGACATTCGTCAATATTGGCGAAATTATGATGAATATTCGCCGATATTCATGATATTCTGCTCGAAAAATTCACTAAGTACACACTTGGATAACTATGATATGATCATGTCAAAGTAATTCTAAGGAAAATCAGTAGTGTCGCATATCCAAGACTTTGGAGAAGTGTTCACTTCTCCTGCAGGAGATCCCGCATCTCTGGAATGTGGATGTAACGTCCACTATGGGAGATGTGGTATCTTCTCTGTGAGATGTGAGCACTTCTTCGAAATCTTGAATATGTAACACGGTTCATGAAAATAAGTAAGAAAAAATGAATTAACACATCGTACACTCTAGGTGACTAGAGAAGAGGGACAAGTAAATACATCAAATTGTTATAATGACATAGCGAAAGAAAAAAACTAGAGAAGGCTGAAGACAACTACCTGCATGTGATGCGACATTGAACTTGACAATGAAATTGACAAGTCTGAATGAAAACCCTCTTCATTTTTCGTTCCTTTCTCACCTCTGAAAACCGGACCGCTAACAATCCAAGCGAATGATGACCTTGTTTCAATCAGTGATCTTTGGTTTGAAGCCAACAAATTGAGAAGTTTGACGATTTTTTTACTTTTATGAGAAGCTGTAAGTGTTGCTTTGTGTGAATTTGCTGCTGAGAACCATACGCCTATCTGAGCTATTCTGTGAGATACCACACTCTCCCCACGCCTTAAACATTATAAAAAGTGCTAAAAGTTTGGATGGAGAGAATGTCAGGGAGTTTCTCCAGAGTTGGTGAATGTCCACATGACTTTCGCCAATTGGCGATCGTCCCCTGGGCATATTAGCGAATGTCAACCTGACTGTCGGTAATTGGTAGGAGTTCAGGAGGTATATTGGTGAATGTCCACATGACTGGCACCATTGGCGGAGGTCATATTGGCGAGCTTCAGGGTACTCATGTCTAGGGGTGGGAAGTTACCGTTACCGACCCGTTACGTTACCAAGTAACGGTAACTTCCCACCCCTACTCATGTCATGCACACCGATACAACAGTCCGATCCACACTGGCATCTACTCACACCCAAGCCATCATCAACACTCACAAAAATCTGCACATATTTTTACTCATCGAATAAACACTCACAAACGCTTACCCACATCCATGCCGACAGCAAAAATCGAGAACAGACGGATCCCAATAAGCACAGGCACACTGTATGGACACAAAACGCTTGCACTCACCCACACCCTCTTTTACTTACTCACCTTTCTCAATTTACATGACTTCATTCAATATCAATAGCGCTTCTTAAAATTGATAAATCTTAATTAAATATTATTTTGAAGCGAATTAATCATAATTTGCTTACTCCATTGTCATTATTCAGTATTAAAAGGTTTTGCGTGTGAGTGCAAGTTAAGAGAGGAAAAACGCCTATACGTCACCCACATCCTGAAGAAACATGTTTGAGCTAACGTTTTTACTGTAACCATGACTCATAGAATTCTACAAGGTGAGAAAGAAATTGTTCGATTTTCAAAAACTTTTCTTCTTATTTCGCAGAAATCTTAGGGAGTGGGCTAGTAATCTAAGAAGAAATCATAGATGTAATGCTTTTTTTCTTTCATATTCTGATATCTGGTGGTAGATCTCGTCGAGCGCTAGAGAATACTATATCATTTGAAGTCGACGACGACAAAATATAGTTGGAGTGATCAAGGTGATCAAGAAAGTGACAGTTTTGTGGGATTTTCATCAGATACATTAGCGACATGATGAATGTTAAGTTTCTGACGTAACCAAGACCACCCATCACTTGTGTAATTCAAGTCCCGGTTGAGAATTTCGTATGCCTGGTCGACTTCTTTGCACGGGCGCATTTTCTTGCGATCAGTCTTGTCCCAACGTTTGAGCGTTTCTTTGGACAGTGTCGTGCGTGGAATTTGGAGACGTTTGCAAGCAGCATCGAGTGATTCATGGTAGGTCTTGACAATTTCGTAGGCAGCCAGAACCGTCTTGAATTGTGTATCATCTTTGCTGGTTGTCTTGTCCGGATGATAGGCGAGTGCCAATTGTCGGTACTGTTTTTGAACTTGATGGAAGCTGCTGTCTGATGAACCATTGAGAACTTTCAGAGCTTTGTGGTAAAGAAGACGTTTGGCGTTCGTTTCCTCCATATGACCGTCAGGGAAAAGATATTCAACAGCTGACCGTACAATCATTTCAATAGTGCCTGCTGAGACTCCACCCGTGATGGCAGCAAGCAACGTTCCAACAAGTCCTACAGGCCCAAGCGCAACTGTAAGCAAACCTACGAAAATGGCCACTGACAGAGAACTCAAACCAACAAAACTCGACTTGATCAGTTCTCGAAAAGTAATGTCCCCGTACCACCATTGCAGACAATACGTTCCTAGGTAGACAACACCGATGGCTAAAGCGATAGTCAAATCGCCTTGTCTTAGAACGGCACGACCACAACTCATTTCCATTTGAAACACTTGACCGCAACCTGGCCAGCATCTGTGGTAGAACAATGCCCCGTTGTAGACAGATTGAACAGCGGCGTAAATTCCGATCACAATTCCATCGCGACACACGTAATGTTTAAGACGTTCGTCTTTGAGCCACTTTGTCACATTCCGAGGATTTTCCGAAGTTCCATTTAGTCCTTCCTCATTCGTATAAAGCGCAAGTAAGTCTTGTTTATCTCCATGCCGATCAAAGAGTTTTTGGCATCGCTTTCCGGGAAGCCTAATGCTCGGAATTGCGCAATTGTTCTCTCTTCGTTAGATTCTGTAAAGAACAGGTCAAATGGGCAATAAAGTTTATGTTTTTGACATATGTACAAACATTTGCGTAGATCGGTGGCGTTGTGAGTTAGTGAATCGCGAAGTGCTCTGGTGGATACTAGGAAATTCATTACATTTCGCATAGCATCTGACTCTGTCACGTCACCGCGGAAGCGGTTGTCGTCTCCATTCCACAAATCACCCAAATATTCAACGAGAAGTGTTCGCGCATCCTCATTGACCAAAGAGGCAAAAAGGTCGATAAATTGATTCTTAAACTCATTTGGAAGGATTGATAAGTGAGACGTGTCAATAGAGGAAAGTAAATGTAATCCACATAGGGGGGCAATAGTCGTGTCAAACAGAAGGCCACTGGGTAACTGCTGGAGTTCGATGTAGACATCACAGTTATATTTACCAATGGGTCCGAAATCTTCCGAATGATTGTGTTCGACCCTGCACACTCGCCAACGAGAACAAAAGCCAGCTACAATCTCTCGCTCATGACTGAGGCAACTTAAATGCTGGATAGAGTAGCCTTCGCTCATAGTCAATTTGAATAGTGTCCGTGAATGAATGCCTTCGTTTGGTGGTGCTTTTTCCATGAAAGGTAAGGTGGCTTGCTTGTTTTCAGACGTGCTACATAAGCCTGTGAAACAAACTACTCGATCAACCACAAATTTATGCAGATCCGGTGCCCAGTTCTGACCACGCCATGTTACGGTCACAACGCGTGGTAGTGAACGAAGACCGGAGTCTAGCAAATAAAGTGATGGACGAAAAGAAACTAAGTCTTGCGTACGTTCTCGCAACGCACGGTTGAGCAGATAGTAGAACGAAACATGTTGATCGCTGCTCTCTTGACATTAAGTTAAACAGCCCACTTCTGCTTCGCTCACTTTGTTCAAAGCCATGTTCACTTGATCTTCTCTTTGAGTCATCTATTGGATGTCACGAATATAATCAATAGGTTCAAAGCATGGCGTGAAAGAAAAATCTCTGATAATAGGGTTCTCCATCAAATGTTGCGCGAAGCTATTTGTATCGTGAGCACGTTCGCTGATGTTCTTCAATTGATTTCTGAGCTTTTTCAAACGATCTAATGGCGCTCGAGATATATTCAAATTGTTGAGCGTAGAGTAGGGTGTGGCGACAAGAGCATTGATAGAGCAAATCCCAACATCGAACAATGCCGTACTAAAACATCGCCATTCTGGCACCACGAAAACTTCATTCAATAAGATATGGCGAAAGACAGCTTGTGCTTGAGTCATTTCTATCGTGTAATGAGACATTATGCTTTTCAGCTAGGCTACCTTATAATATTTGTAAATAAATCAGTCTCTATCTAGCTTGGTTTCTTCCCACTATCAATGACGTCGTATCTCAGTTTTTCAATGAAAGTAATTATCCAACAAATAAAACAGTTTTCTCTTTTGCATGCTACAGCGAGGACAGAAAGTATCACCCGCCAAGTTCTTTCGATTCATTTCCTGCACTAGGTAGGAAAAAATTTACTGCTAGTGTCGACTCCGAAAATTTTTTTATATTATGCAAATAACTTCGACAAACCATGGTCCTTTCAATACAATAAAGAATATAAAGGAAAAAAAGAAAAAAAAAAAGAAAAGAGATAACGAGAGGAGAATGAAGTCAAAAGAGAAAAACCAACAAAAAATACCGCTTACCTTCACTAGATTCCCTAATACACAGGATTTTTTTCACATGTTGAGTTTGATAAGTTTGTTTTTGTTCGTACATAAATAACACAAAGGGATGAAGAGAAAGCAATAAAGTCCGTGATCCTAATTTTGTCAGAAAAAAAACACATGTACTGAAAAACGTCAATAAGTCGTGTTCTGAATGACATACAGAGGGTGTGGGTGTGCACTGTAAAAAAATGGGCACATTAGTATACCCTTTAAGGGTTTATGAAAATGCAACGTATAATTAACCTTTTTTTCCGTTTATGAAATTTTTCATGAAGCCTGAAAGGGTATATTAATGTGCCCTTTTTTTACACTGGGTGCGGTTGTGGGTTTGAGATGACCAATCAATTCATCGCCATTCAATTCGTCGCGTAACCACAATAAGTATGAATTTTTTTTTCTTTCCTTTCTATCGCCTAATCAAAGATACGCAAAATTAGATTACACGTTTATTACAAGAAAAAAAGAGAACCAAGTAAATGACAGAAACACATAATTACAAAGAAACATTAAAAGCGATATTTTTAAGATATTGAGGAATTTGTAATGGATCGTAATCACGAAATACGCGCGCGATTCTCTCGTTAAGTTTTTTGCAGCAGGCTTTTTTCGGCTTTGCCTGATGACCTTGAAGAAGTTGAGTGATATCGACCTCGAATTTTGAGTGCTCAGGAGGAATTTTCTCGGTCAGTTTCTTGATCGTTGGATGAGCAATAGAAACACGGTTGGCAACAGTATTGTGCCATCCTTCGGCATTATTGTTGGACCGAGGCTAATCAGCTATGACGCGATTGTGAACGTTCCATAATGTGTGATCAAATTGGGGCTTTTTGCGTCCGGTCCTTAAAAGCACCATACATGAAAAAGGTTAATGTTAATCAATTTCTTACCACTTCGTTTCAGTTCACCAATCCATGTTTTTTCAAAGTAATCGAGGAGATCATCAGCGTCGTCGTCAATTCACCTGCGACCAGATTAAAGCCATTAATCACATCAGACACAGGAAGAAAGGCAACAGCAATTAAGTTTTTGACGTTCAGTCGAAAACTTTCATCGTCTTGATATTTTGTTGATAGCCCCTTGTTTTGAACTTGCCGCCAAACGCTCTGACCAAAATGAAGCAGACAACCTAAGAGAGAAGTAATTAGTGCACTTCAATGAGTTTTTTTCTGTTTACGTTTGTGAGTAGCGTTTGGCAGCATTTCCTTGACCACCTTGATTGTTCCAGTCTCGAAGTCGGTCAGGATTGTTTCTGGTTGAAAGTGGTCCTGGTCTAATACCTTTTTGAAGAAGCCGATGTAATCATCCAGACTTTTTCCAATTAACAGGCCATTAACAAGAGAGATAATTGTCGACGTCATCAACGCATGAAGCGTGAACAGCTGATAGAAGTCATTAGGAGATACCTAGAGAGACATTAATTGGTTGTGTAAGAGAGTTAATTAGTCACACACTTTTTACGTTCCATCAGCGAACCAATGTTCAGATTGCTTCAGCACTGATAAGTTGCCTCTTCTGGTGAAGATAATCATATCCGTTTCTTCATGAAGGATAAAATCTTCACCGCGATCAGTTTTTCTTAAATCGTCGGATAAACCATTGAAGGATGTTGTTAAAGGTGTTTGGCGCTGTCGGTGAATAGTTTGCATGATGATTTCAGTACGTGGAAGTTGGCATGCTGCGCTCAGAGGAAACGCCCGTAATGCCGAGTGAAGGATAGTACTTGTTTGTTCTTCTGATATGGGAGCTTGGGCTTTGATTCGGTTATTGAGCTCGATTACTGGAATGCGTTCAGAATTAGGAGCGTGATTGTGATCAGTTGGTTGAGAGAGAAAAGTATCCATTGAAAAATGTGTACGACATCGAGCTAGAGAGAATAGTGATTAATGTATTTTTTCTTAATTTTTGCTGCTTCTGTTTTGACAACGAAAAATTATTCTCGTTGTTGTAGATTTTTCATTGGTTTAGGTATAACCCAGGTAAAAAACCATAGCCCAAGAGGATGATTCCGACACTTGGATCCGATCGGATGCCTCTCTGATCCGATCATGTTTCCATCGGAGTTTCTCTTATCCGACGAAATCCCATCGGATTCCTGGTTGCGATTCCTGATTGGGATCCCTAGTGTTGGGTTTTATCTAATCCTACAATCGGAATCCGATTGGATTTCATCGTATGATTAGACAGGCCTCTACTATTGGGTTTAAATGCTAATTCATACTCAAATAAGAAAATAGATTTCTCCCGTCGGATCCGTTACTGTTTCCACAACCAGGATTCCCATAGGATTTCATCGGATCCGATCGGATTCATTCACCTGGGAGGTTTTCCTTTTCAGATAATAGCTTTTGGATAGAAGACATTGAATGACTTGAGTAGCAGATTGGTGAGTTGATTTGTAGCGCCTTTATCAAGTGGGAGATATTTTTATACATTTTAGACTTAATTAGTTGATTCATAATGAGCTCTGACTTATACAGACAGTGTTTGGTTTTATTATCGAAATTTAATCAATTCTCGACTTGTTGTGCATAATAATCTTATTCAGCACAAAACAGAACAAAATCTTTTTCTAATCAATAGAAGCCATTAATCAGAGATTATATTTAAACTTTCTTCAGAATTAATTTTCTTCTCACAAAAGACACAGTTATAAAGAATCAATTTAAAAAATTACGAGACGGAATGAGTGTGACGAATTGAGTGCTCGAGGAATTGATTGGCGACGAATTGATTTAGTGCCGGGTCTGGGTCTGGATCAGGGTCTGGATGTTGGGTGTGCGCTTGGGTGGGGATTTGGATGTGAATGTGGGTGGCTGTGATGTGGGTGTGCTGGATACACCCACACTCTACAAAGCTATAACATGTTTCAAGAATCTCAAGGTATGATGTAATGCAGGACTTCTGAGACTATGTTTTTCGGTAAGATTGGCATCTTATCTTACAGTATCATAACTTCTGACTGTTCCCCATGAGATACTCTTTCAAATTTTTAAAATTGATAGTTTTGCTTCATATTTATTCAATCAAATTGTTCAGCTTTTCTCAATCTCATGACGATAGTTATGGTTCCATTAAATATGTATTAAAGATAATCCAAGAGCATGAAATTTGTTTTTATTTTAAATACGTTTTTCAGTTGTCACCAAAGAATACTTAAAATAGTTTGATAAGAAATGTATAAAGTGTGTCTTTATAATTCAAAAGAGTTCGGAAAGCTAACATGTGATGGTTTGAGCTCTTTGAAAATTTGTTCAAATGTTGGTCGCTCTCGAGGGTCACGATGCCAACATCTTTCGATGAAGCTCTTCAAGAATGTTTGAGTTCTCGAATTGATTCTTGGCCGGTTACCTAATTTAGCGTAATTCGCAGCAGCAAATGGCCCTCGTCCAACGAAATTTCGAAATTGATCTGTATACGGTTCTTCTTCTTGAATAACTTCATTGAGCACGACACCAAATGAGTACACGTCACTGGAATATTCTGGTGGATTCGAGCTACTTAATAATTCAGGAGCCATATAACCTGCAGTACCACACACTGCTGATCCATCGTCAGACATAACTGAAGAGGCAACAGAACTTGAAGTTTTACCTCGAAGTGTTGCAAGTCCAAAATCTGTCACTTTGGCCGTGTAGTCTTTTGAGATTAAAACATTTTGAGGTTTTAAATCTCCATGAACAATATTGACAGCATGTAATTGAATCATTCCTAGGACAGTTCCGAGAATGAGTCGCTTCTTTATTCTTCCATCTGTTATTCTTGCTTCAATTTCTGCATCTTCACAATAGTGAAGTAAATAGCTTAAGGAGCCTAATTCAACATATTCCATAACTAGACAAGGAGGATCTAATGTGTAACCATATAAATAAACTAAATTTGGATGTTTACCCAAAGTTGACATGATTCGAATTTCTTTCACAAATGAGTTCTTTTCTTGTCTAGTCAACTTAGTTAAATGTAATTGTTTAACTGCCACAATTTGATTATTCCATATCGCTTTATATACAATACCAAACGTACCTTGGCCTAATTTATCATTTGGATTAATTTTCAAATCCGTATAATCAATAGCTGTAATTGATTCTGAAATTTGACTACGCATGTCGTATTCATCGTCTTCTCTATGAGACCTTCTACTCATTGAAGAAGAAAAATCTTGTCGACTACAACCTCTGTTGGTTGGACAAGAAAATTCACGTTGAATTTCTGA
Organism: Rotaria macrura; assembly: GCA_900239685.1. Lineage (NCBI taxonomy): Eukaryota > Metazoa > Rotifera > Eurotatoria > Philodinida > Philodinidae > Rotaria > Rotaria macrura. The sequence goes on along the minus strand of OENT01001055.1, from coordinate 7,257 downwards.
TGTTTCAGGTAACGTTTCATATTAAGGAATCTCGACATCATCCTCTCTGGCGCTTTTCACAAGCATTTGATACAGTTCATCTTTTAGTTTTTCAAAGTAATAATCTAGTCGCTGATTTGGATCATAATTTGTTGAAGGTGCATCTTTCCATTTCATATATTCTTGCGTTATTGCTTTTGAAAGATCAGGAGAACCGTCTTTAGTTCTCGGTAACCAGGGTGGAATATCTTGACTGCCATGTTGGGCTTGTTGTTTAACCCATTCTTTAGCAGCTGTTGTTCTCATATCCGGAATACCCGCTTTTGTAACTGGAATGTCTTTTGGTATTCCATTCAGCGGGAAAACGGATCCTGCTATACGATTACCCATAGCATATTTTGACGAGCTGTATCGCATATCCAAAGTTCCATCTTTCTTGTAGTTAAGTCCAGAAGAACTGGGTGGTCGGCTAATATGACTTGGTTGGGCAATTGAAGAAGCGACCCTGGAAGAGGTATATCGCATATCCAAAGTTCCATCTTTCTTGTGGTGAGGTTGAGGAAAAGCAGTTGGACCATAAGAAACGCGTGCGGTACTGGCAACCCCACCGAATCCATAAGAACTACCCCCAAATCCAGTCGACATTGCTGCCCTTGATGAACTATACCTCATATCTAAACTTCCATCTTTCTTGAAATGATAACTCATTGTGGTTTGTTTGATGATTTATTTCCAGAAATATATTATGAGTAATCTGAAACAATGAAATGATATAGCTGATAGGTTTTCACTGCTGACAATTTTTTAAGAGAGGAGAGCGCTTCGTCGAGGAAACACAATGTGAATAAGCCACTTTGGGAGAAAAAGGGATCCATTTTATTTTTGTATGCCAATACGAGGAGTGTTTGGAATAAACCATGACGAAAATGCTATGACCCCTGACACCGGATTTTCAATAGCAGCGCTCATTTTACTGCATTTCTCATTTTCCCTAAGTTATTTATTTAGTTCGTTACTCCCCAATTAAGTTACACTATTCCCACTTGAGTGTATTATGAAGTGTTTTCTTCTTCTACAGCATTCACATCCGTATCAGGGAGACACGCAACTTTACATGCAACACTTCATAACTACTGCAAAAATTGAGCAAGGCGGGACAAAGTCGATTTGGGTAGGACGATTCCGATAAGCAGAAAAGTGAGATCGATAGGAGTTCTCAAATACGGTAACCTCCCCAACTACAATAAAAGCCCCCGGGTGTTCTATTATGTTCCAGTGTAAAAATTTTCCAAGTGGGTCTTCTATTAAGAACCAAATCTTTTCCCCAAGATTTAATTTAAAAGGTTTTCCAGAAAACTAAGGCAATTTTTAGGAATGCCATCCGAATTTTTAGGATTTTAATTGCGTTATTATCATTTTAAACACATTCTCTTGATATGTACAACTGAAAAACCTAATAATCAAGCATATTTTGTTGGAAAAACACTAATTAAAATCCCTAATTAGAAAAAAATTAATTAATTAAAGGGGTCTTCTATTACGTTGGACGGCATTTTTCTCCAGGTGGGTCTTCTATTATAGGGGGAGGGTTTAGTATACTTTTTAAGAAATAGTCAAAATCAGGAATTCATAAGTATACATCGACAATGAATGAGCGATTCGAAAGATCATCGGTCAGATTCCAAGAAAACTTAAAGTTTTTTCATTTCTACAGATACTACCACTCAGAGATAGATCGAAGCATGAGAGTGAAGAAGGCATAGGAAGTCAAAGCACTTTGAATATCACCATTGAAATTCCAAGGTGATAATCCACGGCGGTTACGTCATGACTCGCAAAAATATATTCGTTTGTCGAAAATAATTGTAATCTCAATGAGGAAAGTAACTCGAAATTCTGTATAAAAATTTGACTTAAATAAGAACTCCGATCTTAATGTGAGTTAACTTCAAAATCAAACGTTTGTTTACTAAACTCATGTTCTAATTGATAGTTGCTATTTGAGAAAAAGACAATTATCTTAAATAAATAAAATAAACTTAAATATCAACCAATAGACTTTCTTAAATATGATTGCAGCTCATTGATTTCGTAATTCTCCATACATCCGACTACTACTTGCCTATTTCGTGGCTGTTGGTACTTCACGACAGTATTTGAGGTAATTTTTTACTTCCAATCGTGTTGTTTGATTTTAGTTTTCTTTTATATGGTGACATTGGGTTTTTTCTCAGCTCTCCTATTAAATTTTTTATTAGTTGACTCATGCCGCCTTCAAAAAAAAGTAAAAGAATGAAAAAGAAATTTGAGATAGAAAAATGTTTACAGCTAGCAGGATTGGAAATAAGCAATGACATGCGTCTTAATATAAGATGTCGCCAGACAGATTGAAATTTAGTTCAGATTAAAATATTCATTTGGACTGAGGGAATATAATATTTTAATCTGAAATAATCCACATGAAAGGCTTACATGTAAACTACGTATTTTCGATTAAAATTTAAGTTTCAACTAGGAAAAAATGAAATTCTCATTTGAAGCATTCACAGCGGAGTAATTCGGATTAAAATGTCGGTTTGCACTAGTTTAGATTGACATATCGAGACACTTGATAGAAATATTCAAAATATTAGATCTTTCGATCAAAACCAGCATTGTATGGATTGTAATAATGAGACTTTTGAGCGTCAAAACAACTTCATAGACAATCGGAGAATATAGTTATGAACAAGTATTACATTTTTTTGCATTCAATTTATATGCCATTCTATTGTCACAGGTTAAACAGGCCAATGGAAAAGGAAAAGGAGGGACAAGAATATCAAGATATTCCAAGTACACATTGTCTAGCATAATTGATTTACTTCAAAAGTTATCATGGATTCAGTAGGAGGGATCAAAATACAAGAGAAAAGAAAAGAAAATACAGCAAGAATAATTTACATCGATTACATCACATTGAGGGCAAAAATGTTCATTGCACTTAGTGACCTCGTTGGTGTATATTCATGAGTAATAGATCGAGAATATAGAGCAAAGAGAATAGGAAACAAGAAAAATGACACTCCATAATGGTGGAATCTATATGTATCATCCTGTATTATCTTTTATTTGGTGTTGACGATTATCTAACCATTATATTCAATGTTTTTGATTGATTTCTCGTTCATATATTCATTTTCATTTGTCTTTGCATAAGTATTCTATATATGAATATCTTAATGGCTCATTGAATCTGACTATATGCACACATGCTGCGTATTCGTATTAGGATATGGGTGTAGGTGACTGTTACCTATTCCTTCGTTGTAACATTAATCTCTGGGAAGAAATAACTTCTTTTTTGTACTTCAAATCCATTCTACCCTTTTTTATTACATTGAACTATATATATCCCCCCGGAAAAAAATAGTTAGACTCGGTATTTTCGATCTTTTGTTACTATGAATAGACATTTTGAGAAAAGTAACTATAGATTCGGATAGCCCATGGAATTCTGTACAACTCTATATATATGCATTTTTAATTGCATTTATCCCTTGAAAATAAATTCAAGTGCATTAAAGGCACCCTCATCGTCAGATTCCCCGAAAGTTTATTTGTCATTCAATTTTTCAAATTTATTTCAATACATAAACAATTTAGTACAAAACTAAGGATATATTCTGAATGTACATAAAATTCTCTATCATCCCATGCTTGCCCACCCTTGATTAGTTATTGTTTCTGTTCAAATATTACGTATATTATTTATATACTGTAACTTCTTTAACTTATGTTTTTNATCCATGCCCATACGCTTTCAATTGCATTAAGATCAGGACTAACTGGTGGATAGTTATCCATATAACTAATCAAGGGTGGGCAAGCATGGGATGATAGAGAATTTTATGTACATTCAGAATATATCCTTAGTTTTGTACTAAATTGTTTATGTATTGAAATAAATTTGAAAAATTGAATGACAAATAAACTTTCGGGGAATCTGACGATGAGGGTGCCTTTAATGCACTTGAATTTATTTTCAAGGGATAAATGCAATTAAAAATGCATATATATAGAGTTGTACAGAATTCCATGGGCTATCCGAATCTATAGTTACTTTTCTCAAAATGTCTATTCATAGTAACAAAAGATCGAAAATACCGAGTCTAACTATTTTTTTCCGGGGGGATATATACAACCAAACAAGGGACAGAGAGAAAAAGGAATCAGAAAATACAAAGAGAAGGAAAGATAGTTGGTTCATTCTGACTAGCCCGTATCAAGAGAAGAGGGTATTACATCATCTTGTAAAATATAATTTATTTCAGAGCCGAAAAAAGAATGAGATTTATTTGGAATTTGCGTAGACGTGAGGACAGAATATAAGAAAGAGAGAGAGAGAATTGATAGAACGAGAAAGCAGTTAGTTGACTTATGTACATCTCGAGCTAGGTAACACAAAAGCAAATATTCGATAGAAACAATAGATAACAAAACAGACAAGAAGAGAAAGTAAAAGTTCCTTATTAGATTACTCTCTAACAGTGACCATGGACAGTAGAAGTCGCACCACATTCACATCCTATTAAAGCCAACAATGGTACATTAAAGCACTGGTCGCTAAAAATAAGTGCTCATATGAGCCATTTCACGCAAGCCACGAACGAAAGTCGATATCTTGGGATTCTGTTCACTTTCATATATGTAATAGAGGCACATGCAACAGTAACAGCCACATCGACCCACAGACGAGTATCCATCCTCTTACACGGTCCGAACCCGAAAGCTAACTCACACCCCACACACACATCCAATCTCTTTCAAATTCGATAAACGCTGCTTAAGCTGGCCAATGGCGAAATTCAAGCATACGTGACCAAAGTAGGTGTCATGCCTGAGATTATCAAAAATTAAATCAAAAGGGTAATGTCTGCTCCGCACCGGGTATTTCCATTCTAACGAGCGGACTCAAAGGCATCCTGTTGATTCATAGTGCAGTTTTCTGAATAGTCGATTTGTACATAACTTTTCGATCATCAGTACCTTGTTTGGATTCGTCGAAAATAGAACTTTGAGCACGTTCGACAAATACATGTATTAGATGTTGCTGAATTAAACTAGCCAAATGTTGGACAAGGCTTTATACTTTTTCTTAAAATACGGATTTCTCTCATCATCCGTGATTATTGCTTCATTGAAGCCATTTGACTTTAAGCTTGCGTCGATGAAAATTTTCTTCAACTTTTGTCTTGGAATTTTCAGGGCATATTCTGCATTTTGAGAACATCAAGGGGGAAAAGGCGAGACTCCAGTACTCCAGCGTACTCCCTGTACTCCCAGCCCGTACGATCACTATGCTTCAACAAGTTTTACATATTTCAAGCCTACTACCCACCTGTGTTGCGGCATATTAGTGGGAGTACAGCGAGCACAAGTCCATCTCACAATAAAGCTAAAATACTCCGTTTTATTTCATTGACTTCCAATTCTGGAGTACGATGAAGTATTTTAGCTTTATTGTGAGATGGACTTGTGCTGTCTGTACTCCTACTAATATACCGTAACACAGGTAGGTAGTGGGCTTGAAATGTGTAAAACTTGTTGAAGCATAGTTATCGTACGGCCTGGGAGTACAGGGAGTACGCTGGAGTACTGGAGTCCCGCCTTTTCCCCCTTGGAGAACATGCATACTTCATTCACCCATCACACACCCAGGTACTTGTAAAAGTTTTCAAATCCGAACATATCCATCCTTCACATATTTTTGTAGAGTGTTCAATGGTAGGTTGACATCGTCATGGTAAGCACACACAATGAGTCATTAACGATTTAATGACAACCTAATTTGGACTTAATTCTGCAAAACTTGTTGAAGAAATCTCTTGAACCAGAAAAATAAATTTATTGAAAATTTTTGTCACCTTATCACTTCATGGATGCAAGTTTAAAGTTCTCTTTGATTGATAATGCATTGGATCCATTCGAATAATGGATTTAGTCCTGGCTCTGTTATCATACCACTTACACAAAAATACGTCTTTGCTATATTCGGATATATAAAACACTTTGTGACAAAACTGTTTAAGAGACGATCCGCAAGAAAACCACCTTAAAAGAAGATGCACCCTCACTCGAAAACTTTAACTATCGCTTTTACTTTGGTGCTTGATTGAAATTTATCTGGAAAGTTTGTGGTAAAATATTGGACATTTTGATTGAGTCTATCAAAAGTTACGGAACGGAGACCTATTAATTGCGAAGAAAGGGCATGCCAAAATTTATCATTTTCTGTATTTTTTTACTTTCTCGGTAAACTGAGAAATGCATTCTCTACAAAACTTCGTAGAAGAACAGTTTTTGTCTCTTGTTACCTGATTACTCAAAGTTTTCCACTAAACGAAATCAAGTTTTGACGAGACGTCTGCCAAGATAAATTAGTACCATTGAGTGCTGACTCCATTTTGAGAAAGTTCATGTAAAACTGCATCAATTCTTGTCGCCATATCTAGACAATCATTTTGGTAATCACGCTTTTCAAGGACCAGTTGGCTTGATGAATTACACGAAATGTTATTTATTAGCCACTTCTGTCTTTGTCACACATTTTCCCCAATCTGTTTTTCTGACATGGTTATATGAATTGACGCAGTTTTTCATGAACTTTCTCAAAGCAGAGTTAGAATTTTGGCCCTAGCTGATCTTCGTAACGGTTTTGTCGAAATACTGGACAAGAATGACACATCAGAACTGCATCTTGTTTACGAGAGTAGAAAAGGTTGTTAGCTTCGAAAATTGTATCTGTTTCAGCTATAGCTATGAATGGGTAACAATGTCCCAGTAATATCGAACAGTGTTCTTTAAAGACAGTTACTCTCACGAAACCTGTCGATTTAGCCACGCTAAAGATTTCAGATAGCTTTCACTAATTTCTGAAGGCCTGTTGAAAGGCTTAGAAAAGGTTTAATACTCTATGGTTTCTTAACAATGTATTGAGCCCAAACGTATGATTTTTTCAATCTACAATTATATCCTTACGTGCTTCTCATTATTTGTCTTTTTCTTATCTTTGGTATCGATGATGATGTACCATTTAGTAAATCTTCCGAGAATTATTGTCTTAGACATATCAATTTATTTCCTAGGTTTCAAGATTTAATCCGACAAAAAAAGACGCAATATTTTTCTAAAGCTCTAAAGTTTTGTTTAAAGCTTCCTCAACCATCGTTTTAATTCAATCTCACAGTAAGATTGAGTCTGCATTGACGATTTTCACGTTGTTCGAGTTGCGCCAAT
>OENT01001054.1:0-59198 GCA_900239685.1 Rotaria macrura | reverse complement strand
AATACGATAGAATACGATCGTATACGGAGCGTATTTCCCATGTAAACGATCGTATACGACACCGTATACGGTCGTTTACAGCCGTAAACGGAGTCCATATTCGTCGGCCTGGGCATCTCTGACGGAGAGGAAGGCTCGGGCAGACGAAATCATACATAAATAGTAGGAGGTTTCAAAAACTCCAAACTTCGCTAGACATCATTCATGGATGTACTAACCGCCCTCCAATAACGTCGTGACGCATTCCGAAATTTCTTATATGCTGTCATATCATCGAAGTCTAAGCGGTCTAATTTTTCCTTTGTTTTTTTTTCTTCAACAACCGCGTACAACTAATCAGAGTCTAAATTAAATATTAATTTTAATTTCTATCGCTGACGTCAAGCATAGAAGATTGCAAATTAGTTTTCCATGATGGAAGTGAATTATAATTAGAAAAAATTTAATTCGAAATAAACTTCCATTATCTATTCATTGTGCAATTTCATATGAAACATGTATTGCAAGAAAATACGGAAAAAAAGGATGAATGAATGATTTAATCAAAGTCTGCATCGTTGAGTAGATCATCTGCTTTGTCGTCATTGGCTTCTTCTTTTTCACGCACTTTCGATTGCATAAGAGTATGTTCAAGTACAGCTATACGAACATCAACACGAATTATGTCGCGATTTAATTCTTCGATCGCTTTTTTAATTTTAACCAGAGGACCTGAACAAAAATAAAATGATTTTACAAATGAATTTTAATTGATCCGTCGAAAAGAAAACCAAAGCAACAAACCTCCGTCAGTAACATTTTGTCCTGTTTCTTCCATTTCTTCTTTAATTTGTGTTAGTTCAGTTGTAATATGAGCTAGTTGTTGAGACTTTTCTGTGATGCCCGATGAACAATGACGGTAATGTTGTTTGGCTTGTGCTAATAGATCTTGTTGTCGATGAAATTCAAGAAGAAAATCACTTAATTGAGAATTAATATACTGTTCACCTAAATACAATTTAACGAATAAACGAAACAAAAAAGAATAGTTCAATGGAACATCGTTCATAAATACAATATATAATAATCGTTCTCACGTGTTGTTATTTTTTCTAATGATTTAGCAATATCGGTGTGAAATCTTGTTAGCATTTGTTCAGCATCTTTAAGTGAAGTAGCGATTTGTGATTTATATGTTAAACGTTGTTCTTGTCGTGCGCGCCAATCTTTATTTTCGGCTTTGAATGTCACTTTAAGTTGTGGTAGTATACGTTCAACTTCTAATTTCCATTCTGTTGCGTCTGTTGTGGATTCCATAATTACTTCGGGACGAGCTTCAGGTTCCGATATAGCAGCAGCACCAAAAGAACTAGATTTTAAACCTAATTTCGTTAACGCTTCCATATTGAGTATAGCTTCATCTTCTTCGTATTCATCAGCATCCGTATCCTAAAACGATTCGATCTATTTCGTTTAAGAAAATTCCTAAGATTTTTCCATACTCGATTAAACATTTCTTCATCAATTTTATTGACATCGATTTCGTTGTCATCATCTTTAGGACCAGAATCATCGGCATCAGGTAATTCATCAGGTTTCTCAGGCCTAATCACATTCGATAGATGACACTTCTAGAAATTCATATTCACTTACAATCGCCAATTAAAATTACTGTTTTTAAGTGCATCGTCAGCCAGTCGATTGAGAATATAAACAACGGGCTCACCAGTGCCCGATCGCAATTTACTTGCACTAATCGTCATCTCATGACCCTAGACAATAAAATTCAATCAAACAAAGATTATTTTTACATTTTCCTTTGATGGACAAGAGCTGATATCGATAAAGACAAATATTTGATTATAGTTTTGGTTTTGTCCTTGATTGATTTAGTTCAATGAAAATTTCTCATTCAAAATTCAATCAGCTAGCAATATGATTGTTCTTTTTTGCAGACATGCAAAAGAAACATGAACGAATTTCTTTTTTCGAATGACTACGCGCTTATCTTGTTTGTCATCGAGAAATATGAATACGAACGATTCTCTAAACGGATACGTCAATAACATTGAAATGTAATATCGAACCTAGATTTTATGCAAATCATGAAGATGAGGGATTTACCAGCAAGAATAATATTTATTTGCATTTTTGTTTACGGACAAAAATCTGGCGTAAATCACATTTTCTCCCTTCTTTTTTATAGGAAAAAGACACACAATGTAGATTCTAGAACTTATTAACATTGAATCAATGATTCTGTCGTTTGAGCAAACTACTCTGCAAAATAATAATCTAGCTGAAGAATTGGTGCACGTAAAAGAGAGAAATGTATTTTAACAGGTAAATTTATCAATTTTGTATTCAATGAATTCTAAGCAATATGTGCACTAAACAGAATCTTGAAATATGTATTACTTTAACTGACTTAGTAATGAAGTACTGTGTGACTCAATGATACATTGACTTAGACAATTGTCTAGAGTTCATCAAATAATATATAGACAAATCTTACGAGTTTCTTGAATTGTGCGATAATATTTTGAAGTAAGACACTTTGATCATCATCCTATTCATAATAGTTAATGAAACAATAGAAGAATAGGAATCATATATACGCAAACCTCGCTCGGTTTATCAAAGCGAATGCCACCTTTTTGAAAAAGCCATGCTGACAGAGCAATAAATGCATGTAGTTGATCGCCAGCATTTGTTGGTACAGCGAAGTGAATACGTGATATTGGTTTCATTCTCCATTTGACAACATATTCATCGTCATAATTAAGTAATTTTAATTTATTATGCAAATTAGCCATGTCAACAAATACTTGAAAGCCTGCTCCTGGACTGATGTCAGGCACTTCTGCTGCTGTAGCAGCTTTGGCTGGATCTTCACTCATTCAAACGAATTCTTCGTGATAATATTCAATAGAGACATGAAAACAAAAGGAATGATTTGATTTTCTTCCATTGACTCAAATGTCACTCTAGCAAATAGCCTCTACTAATAAAGTTCTTGATCAATACGTGAACGTCATCTGTCATCGATACCGTTGAAGAAGATGTCGCTTATATTTTAGATAAGTTGTAATAAATAGAATAAGCATGAAAAAAATCGGAAATAAAGTATTTGTTTCGTTTATTGAAAATTGATTTTTTTAAGAAAACCTCATTTGTCAATAGCCAATAGATGAATGAGTCTTGAAAAAAAACAGCTGTTGTTTGTTTATTTCTATTGTTTCACCATTCTTTCTTGAATTTGTCTTCAAAGATAATTGATCAGCAATGACATTAAGTGAACTAGAAGAAGAAGCTCGTAAACGTAAAGAACGTCTTGCGCAATGGAAACATGCAAAACAAAATCAAACAGCTAAACGAAAAGAATATGAAGACGATGAAAATGAAACAGATATAAAGGATAAAGATTTACCAGAGGAAACTATCGAATTTCCTAAACCTATATTTCGTAATTATAAACCAAATGATTCGACAAATATATCAGGTGCAATTGTTTTACCTAAACCAAAACTAATCGATGTGAAATCAATGGTAAGACAAGTGGATGCATAGATATTTATTCGATTGAGATTATTCTGTGTTTAGATTGAAGATCAAATAAAGAATAAATTAAGTGGAAATGATGCGTCAGCTAATAGTATCGCAGAAGATGTTGACTTGTTATCGTTAGCACCACGAAAACCGGATTGGGATTTGAAACGTGACGTCGAAAAAAAATTAAAGCGTTTGGAAAAACGAACAGCACGTGCCATTGCCGAACTGACTCGCGAACGTTTATTAGCTGAACAAAAACAATCTCAAGCATCGTTAGCTGAAGTTGTTGCAACGACTTCGAAATTAAACGAAGCAGCACAAGATGATGACGATTAAAAATCTTTCATTGCAAAATGTCTTGATGTTATTACGATTATTTTTCTTTCTTTCTTCTGTGTCGTGTAAATAAAATCATTAAGATATAAAATAACGAAGAAAAACATTTTGTTCATTACAAAGAAAATTTGTATTTGACAATACATTTCCTTTTGTTTTTAAGATGACGATTATTCATTTAAAAACTATTTATTAGCTATCATTGTTATTGATGATTTTCATTCTTGGTGTCATATTGACATTTTAGTTTGTTGTGTGTTCAGTTTTAAATTCGATGCGTTGTTCGACAGTTTTGTCGAGCAACACGAGAGGTATTTCTTCGATCGAACAACCGCTTATTCATCAATCGACAGTCAACACTACCAAACTGGAGTATTTAACCGATTGGCTTACTGGGTAAGACAAATGACGAAGTTTATCTTCTAGAATAGTTTAAACTTCATGAGATCGAACGTTTCTCTATTTTGAATTGCAAAGTTTTAATTCGTCTCGCTGCAAAGTGATGACACAATGATTTTCTGTTACGTATTCGATTTGAGTAACCAGCATGTTCGAGATATTTTCATCGAGTGTCATGACACTAATTGTCGAATGATATGAGTGTAATTGATTTCTGTATCGTAACACGCATCGATCAGGTGACAACAAGATGTGTATCTACTGCTTTTGTATTATGCGTTATTTTCATGATTGATGTTTGATACCGATAGCTACTTTATTCAATATGATATGTATTTAAAATTATCATTAGAATTTCTGCATGTATGAGCAAACTACTCCAAGTATCTGCATCGAATTTCTAATAAATTCTTTTTTATTTCATGAACAGATACTTGCCAACTATTTTAGCAGCTTCTTTAAAGCTAATCTGATCTGAATAGAAATTTTCAAAAAAATTCAGATCTACCGATGGAGACCATAAACTTGAGAAATGAATCATTCAAAACTTTACTCATTTCCATCAAAAGTAGTCAATTAATTTATGAACAAAGTCTTTTCATGTTATGCGACTAGTACGATAGGAATAGATTTTCATAGCTTTGACGAATTGAAAGGTTTTGCTGTTGTTGAAAGCACATCGTTGCATGGACATGAATTATTCTGGTCGACATTCGAAGACTTGAGTTTTGTTGTAAATGTCGCATCTTACGAAAGATTTCTTGAAAATGAATATGCAAAAACAAATTTCGATGATTTAGTCAAAATGCAATAGAAACTCGAATTGTGTTGAACATTTGGTAACATCGATAGGCAAAAATTCCTTGCAATCGAACACAAAATAATAATTAAAAACGTTGGTTTTTTTTGATTTTTGAAATATTGTGCCAATTTGTTTCCATAGTATTTCGAAAAATAATTTTCTATCAAGTCTTGTAATGATTGAAAATATTATTATAAAATTATGCTGCGTTGGCGAAAGGGTGTTCTCTTTTTCGTTGATTGCAATTTGTCTTTGCGAATGTCAAGGGTAAAAACGTGACTTTGATATTAAACTCGAGAATAATAACATGTATATGCAATGATTGTTCGTATCATTCACTTTCTAGACTTGTTATTCTTGAACTTTTACACATTTCCGCAACTCTCAAGTACACGCTTGCCTAAAGTAACACATACGATACGAAAGGTCAGGATCGAATCGGGTATATTTTGATTGAAAGAATCAGGTTCACGAAGTCAACAGATATCTGTTTTGTTTTTCTTTCGTCGTGTTGACTTATACATTTTCCGTAGAAATAAAAACTCTATATTTATTGAAACATGAGGACAAGACATGATTTTCGCTGATGCAATAGAGATGATTTGTCCTGGAGAGATTCTTATTATAAAAATGTAAATATGCAAATGATGAACGTATATCGATAGTTTGATTTACCCTAGTGAGTCCAGATGATCGTTTAGGTTAGGAATGACCTTCTCCTATATTTACTAAAGATGAGATATGTGTGATATTTGTTTTTTCTCTCGTTGTCATCGAGTTCTTGCTGTTCATTGATTGATCGAACTAATTCTGTTTTTTTTCTCCGTTTTACAACCTTGCTTGTACTGTATTTGTTTTCACAAGGCGTGTCTATCGATCTTTCCAAGAGACGATCATTAGTCCTGTTTTGTTTTAATTGACTTTATTATTGATTAAGTTTACAGTAAATTTCATTCGTTGTTGGTAAAGCAGAATTCATGTTCGAAACTCGGGAAAGATATTTTACGATGAAAATGACTTTCAAAGGAGAAATAGATCGATTTTTAATGATTGTTTAATAAGAGAGAGAAAGAGCATTAAGCGTAAATATGACAATTCGAATGAGGACATTCGGTTGAAGTTGACTTGTGTGGATCAATGTGTCACCATCAAGGGAATAGTGGCGTGATCGGACTATGTTTGTTTTGATTGATTCTCTTTTTTTTTCTTCCGTTGTTGTAACGTCGTCATTTTCTCTTGTTCTTTTTCTCACTTGAAGAGAAGCGTGTGCGAGGTACAAAATAAGAAATACCGAGAAACAACTAACAACGGAACGATATTACAGATGACAACGTTCTACTAGACCATGGGTATTCTTAGTTTGTCATTTATATTCACTTCTGCTTCATCTAATACGTAAGTGATTGTTATTTCACGAATTGAAAGACGAGAGTGAAATCCTTTCTTTCTGTGTTGTATTGATCGATGACAACTATTCATGAGAGAAGAAAAGATTTGTTTTCTGGATTTAGATTGGTTATCAGATAAATATAATCGATTATGTTTTTCTCGTTTGAACCCTAATCTAATATTGATGCGATTGAAAGAAAGAAAGGAAGAAGAAGAAAACTGAGATTTTTTTCTTCCCAACACAAAAAAGTTTATTAAGCAAGAAAAAAAAGAATCGAAGATTCATGTTGGTTGTTGCTCAATCCCTTTGTGTATTTTGTATGTCCACAAAAGAAGAGCAGACGACTAAGCCATCTAGGGAGATTACGGCGACAGAATAGTGGACGACAACGATCAAATCGATTGACCTTCATAACGTGCTTCATCTGTTGTCTAATCGTTATTCGTTGTCAAATCCTAGTGGCAGCAAATCATTGCTTTGTTTCGCTCTCTCTTTCCCACTCACTCTTGCTCTACCTGTTACAAGTGTAAAATGTGTTGTTGATCGAGCGGCAAGGATCTGTATAGCAATGAGAAACAGAACGAGAGTAAAAAGCGAGAAACAGCAGCATTGGCGAAATAATGACATCATAAAAAGCGGAAGCTTGAAGAGAGAATTGAGAGAAGAAAGAGAAAAGAAGCAGAAGGAACCATCTGGAGGCGAAGTGTCGTCGTCTCTTCATTTACTATGTTCGTCTTTCCACTCTGGTACGTCTTTTTCAACTAAACAGATGACCATTTGTTGACAAATATTTAGAATAAATATTTTTTAGGATGGCAGAACAAGCGGAGAGCGAGCGTAGGGATGAGAATGATGAGAAATTTTATAGTCACAGAACAAATATATACATTCTTGTTTTTTCCGTTATTGATATCTTGCAAGTTAATAGAATTTTTATAGTAGACTCTTGAGTTTTGTTGTCATTGTCTTAAGAGATATAAATATCGTGTTCACAGAATGATCAGAAAAAATTGGGCAGTTTGTGTTTATGATGAGAAATAAAAACTGGAAATCTTGTATTCATAACGAGTAGAACGAGAAAATATTATTGAAAATGAAAGTTTCAATGTCATACTCAATGAATCGATTTGAAAAAGAGAAGAAATCGATTACATCATATACTCAAGATGGTTTCGGTTTTTTTCAAATTTTATCAATCATATGTTTGAGTGATTTACTTTTTCATGTTTGAATCACTCTTATTCAAACGAATGGCTATAGGAAAAGGAGAACAAGCCGAGAAAAAGAAAAGAAATGCACACCTGTAAAAAATCCTTATGCAGGGTATTTTTTTTCGAGTTGTGTATGGTTTACATTGCATGTTATAACAAGCATTACTTCTCAAATAATGTTGCGACAGAGAATGGTGATAAGCATTTCTTCTTCAACACAGTGAGCGTTTTTACATTTAATTTTTATCGAACAAGTTCAAAGTTTTGTCTATCGAAGACACAAAGAAAAAACCTATCTTCCTACACGCAAGTTTTTTCTTTCCTGTCGTTATAAATTATTAAATAATGAACAATTTATTAAGGTAAGAATTGTTTTTACTTGACATCACAGTAGAGTCGTGCGACTTTATATTTACCTGAAGTGACTCACAGTCTGAGTAGATAATAGCAAAGCATATTTTTACTTTTGACGATGACCTAGCAGAAAAAAAACAATTTAGTGATAGTATTGCTTAGAAACAACGACAATGCGTTTCGATTCGACTGCAAATCTTTCAGATAGGGAGGCCACTGTTTGGAGTAATCCAATATCAAATTTATTCGATATTTTATTGTCACTATGGAGGTATGTACTGAGTCATAAAACGAAAACGAAATAAGGCAAAGTTTCACTTAGAAAAACCTTGTTCATTGTCAAACATTAGTCATGAGGAAAGGTGAAAGAAGTTCGTTGATGCGTAACCAATTTCTATTTTCATGATGCATTTTTTACTTTTTATCGACATATGAAAAGACGATAAGAATGGTCATGTTCATTAATCGAGAAACAATTCTCCATAGATTTCGACATATACATTTTTTATGCCCCAATCTATTATCGAAATTGTCAAATTATCGACATGTGTAAGTCTTAACTTGTTTTCGTTTTATCAACAATGAATTAAATGAGTAACAGAATTTTGAATACAAGAACGAATACTTTGTTCGTTAACATATGAGCGACTCGAAATGATGACAAAGTCAATTATGGCAGTATCGATAGGTTTTGATCGATAAAAAAACGTGAATCTTGCTGACGTCAGATCGATGATACGTGTGCAAAAGATGAAAAAGATGTAAATGAATAGGATGCGTAGGCCAATGGGCCGTGACTAGTTTATACATCTTTCTTTTTACGTGTGTGAAATAATCGATGCGTGCCTTCTCCCTTCATTTAGGCTCCATATTTACGTAAATATTATTAATGTTAATATTTAAAATAAAATCTCAATTTTTCTTTAAAGGAAACAACGTCGAAAAAACGAAGGAGCTGGTCCCCAAAGTAAAGATTCGTCACCACCTCCGAGTGATCTTGTCAATAGTGGATTAATAAATTCAAATGATAATCAGAATCAATCTTCAATCACATCCATATCTTCAACTCAGTCACATTCATTAAATTCCTTCACAAATAGTGGTTTACTTTATCTTCAGCCTGAATATGCTGTTTTCACTCGATCACTTGCTGAATGTAATATTCATGAATTAATTCGACAACCTACTGGCGTCGATAAAAATGAATGGATTGCAAATAATAGTGCGTAGTCCTTTTTTCTTCTTCTTTTGACATTGAGACATTTGCCGCGAGCAACAAATAGATTTCATTTGTCTTTTCTCTTGTTTTCTTTAAATAGTTGTTGCTTTTTTCAATCATGTAAACGCTTTGTACAATGCAATGTGTGACTTCTGTACACCAACAACTTGTTCAGTGATGACCGGTCCTCAGAACAGGTTTGTTCTCGATTCAAATCAATCCACTCGTCATCCTATTTCACCATATTCTAGTCCTTATTTGTGGGTCGATGAACGAAATAAAAAGATAAAATATTCCGCACCTCAATACATTGACCTGTCAATGATGTTCATACAAAAAACACTTTCAGACGAAACTATATTTCCTACCCGACTTGGTAATATATTGAAGCGAACGAGACGAATTTGCATTTAGTTGATGTTATTCATTTGACAACGATTTTCGTTTAGATCAACAATTCCCTCTATATTTTGATTCACTTGTACGTAAAATGGTTCGTTTATTGTTTCATGCCGTGGCACATTTATATGCTGTTCATTTTCGTCAACTAATTGAATTACAATTACATCCACATTTGAACAGTTTATTTCTTCATTTTATTTCATTTTTAATCACATCGAATATAATCTCTTCTGATGGTTCAATTGTACATACGAATTCTAGTGGAACACTTTCATCGTTATCGACAACACCCGGTCAATCAGATGCACGTGAACTTCGAACAGAACTCGAAACTTTAGATGTTTTATATCAATTATTGGCGAATCAATGGCGACGTGTTTACGCTCAAGCATGTGCACAAAAACGAAAAGCAGCTAACAATGAATGATATTCAAAAATTCATTTGTCAATAGCGGAGATAAACATATTTTTAAATCGATCTATATGCATATATATATATGTATAAATATATATATGTCCATATATATATATATATATATATATAATGACTGCTCGACTAATTCCGAGTATGATTCCTTTTCTTTTTTGTTCTTGTTCGTGTTCATTTTTCTTTACATGTCTTAGCTGCATTAAAAACAGTGACAGTTTATTAACGAATTTCAAAATGTTTCTCTCCGTATTTGTGTGTCTATTCTCTTCTTTAAGAAAAAAAAAGCAACAACGACCAATGTGTCTTATTTATCTTCGTATGTTTAAAATATCAAACATTGACAAAATAATATAAGAAATATCTTCATTTTATTGGTGTCTTTATGTTTTCAAAAAGGCTTAAAATGTAACAAGCATTATTTTTCTATTTGATCTTTTTTTCGAGAAAAAATTCATTTAATCGAGAATGTCTATCGTCAACAAACGAATGATAAGATAAATATTGTCACCTGCGCAGTTTTCTCTGCCGTTTTTTCATTAATGTTATTCTTCTAATCGAATAAATGTTTAGCTTATGTTTCAATCAACATGAATCGTTCTGATCGATTCGAAACGATTTGAAAACTAATGATCTTAATCGGTTTTGTCGAGTCGAATACGACGTAATTAAAATGAATTCGTTTACATGTCGAAACTATCTTGATGGATGAGGAAAGAATCGTCATTCCATCACGTATAAATATATTGATAAGCATAACTTTTAATCATGTTTTATAAGAAAACATTCTTTTTGTGTCGTCTACAACATGGAGGAAGATGAGCCTGCAAAGTACATAAAAAAGATTATCCTCGAGATTCTTGATGGGTGGATATCATTTGTTACTTTTTTTAAATCTCAGTCTAAAAAAAACAACGAAAGTTCTTTTAGTCCACGTACTTGGTTGCATCACTGTCGAGTTCGTCGTGCAGAGAAATTTAATATCGTCAAATTTAATGCGCGACAAGCAGCTTATGCTTTTCTTAAGCATTATAATCGAGAAGCTTTTGTTAAAGCTCAAAAAGTAAAGACATCGAATGTTTTCATGTGTCAAAACTTGTCACTTTATATTAGATTATTTTCCGGTATAATAATCAAAAACTAAATCTTCGCGTACGTGATCTGATTTGTGAGTAATCCCTCTTTTTTCTATTATTATGATACGTATGCATACACTCATCTATATCACGTTTTAATTGTATTGAGATGGTGAGATCGATAAAAATTCAAATACAATATCTGATACAATCGTCGAGTTTGTATATCGAACAGGAATGTTTAGGTATGCTTATTCTAGAATATCGTTCTTACGAAGACCATTGAAATATATTTAGTGCAATCCAATGGATGGCTATCAGCTACGATGGAATGCATCGAGTCGAATCGACAAATGGTAAACATGAATCGGTAAGTTTGACAAGAAAAAATTCCATTAATCATTTCTATGGAAACGAATAGTCAACATTGAACATAATGCAATCGTTAAAAGAAAATGATGTGAATGCAACGGGTATGACCTTGCCGAAGAGTTCTAATGATACTAATGATTGCTCGTTTGATGTCAATAAGACAGCTAATGTCAGTAATTGGTAAGTCGATGAATATTTTTTTCTGTTTATTTATTTGAGAATATATATAATAGGATTTTACCGTGTGCGTCATGCAACGATCTTGATGATAATCAATTATTATCGTTGAATCCTACTGCAGAAAGTATCAATAATTCATTTTGTCGAGACAATCATATTCGTCCGCCGGCTCACATTCAACAAAGATTAATTACATGCGATGGTCAGCAGTCATTGTTTATTCTTAGCTTCTATTGTATAAAATTTTCTTTTCCTGCTTTAGACAAGTGTCTCCCATCGAGTTACGTCACTGATGATGAAGCTCATTTTTGGAGTTCGATTTATGTTCATATTAATCAAATTAAAAGACTATAGTTTCATCGAAAAAGTTTCTTTCTTCACATAACTCAAATTTTTTCATGAACTATCGTTCGTTTTTGTATCGGAATTCGTATACTCTGCCGTAATCACTGTTGCTCAGCTTTCGCAATTTTTATTCTTCGATTAAACCAATCAAAATCTTTGTCACAAAATGATTCATTTCAATGATTGACACGACTAATCGCAAGATTCACCATCACTTTTCTGAATATTGAAAATGATGGATTCAGAGTTGAATGTATTTTTGTTTTTAGAGTGTATGCACAAATTATAGATGAGTTAGTCTTTTAGAACGATTCGTATGCACTAGAAGGAGACAAATATATTGAATGATGAATAAGAAAACATCCTCGTTACGAGCGGAAATTCATTAGTAGAATCGTAGAATAAAACAGGAACTTCTAAGTTGCCTCACATTTTGATAATCTTCCTGGGTTAAAGCATTTTAATAATCTACTCTAGCTATCTAAATGGATCGTATTATCTGCTTTAGTATGCACTCGAAAAACATTTATGAAAAAAAAAGAAAAAGTCTTTGTCTAAGAATAACAAATCCCGAATATGCGTCCTCCTCAAAACAAGCTACATGGCAATGTGACCTTTTTATTTCTATATGTCGGTTTCATACACTGGAAACTGTAAAACTTTCTATCTTAGTGCCAAGATGAGAAATACGTTGTACTCTGCTAAATACCAAAAACCATTCTCTTCTACTTGTATATAGACGAGTCCATCCTTATTTTATGTCGTGGCACTACCAAAAAAAAAGTAATCAGACGTACAATTTCTTATGTGCACGGAAAGACGAAAAACAGGCGATACAAATAGAATCCTACAAAGCAATATAGAAAAAAGACGTACATATTTGGAAGTACACAAACCATTTCTAGATTCATTCATGTATACATAAATGTCAAGTAGACCTCGTACAGAAACGACGTAAATCTAAATGAAAAAGGACAATTTGGACTTGTTTTCTTTCGTCGTTTCCGATTGATATGATAAATTAGATTGACTGGAATTCATTATTCTAGTAATTCAACCGATCACTGCAACTTATTCTCAACAGCCAAAGAGCATAGACTAGTCGTCCTATGTCTGCATAGAATAAATATTGTTCGATAGTAGGAGTACTAACATAATGAGATTAAGTGGAAGTCAAAGAATAAACAGCACTAGAGAAACAAAATATTTTTATGGTAGACATAAAATACATTTACGAACGTCATTGTCATTATGTTTTACTTTTCATAACGAGATCAAACTAATTCGATGCAAAATGTGAAAATTCGATTCACCATTTATTTCGTAAATTTTTCCCTTATTTCAATATGTAAACAAATGTTCTTTTGTTTCCATAATATAAATAGACGAAAGAAAAATGAATTAGTGAACGTGATGTTTTTCTCATCTATTCAGTTTAATAGCTGAAGATGCATTAAAACATCGACAATATTTGATGGTCCGAATGACGATCAAAACTCAAAAGATCATACTACAAGCATGTACGTACTCTTATTTTTAAGCCATTGGTATTCCTTTTCCAGAAGACGAACTCGTGAACATCAACTCGAACTTAGAAAACGTTCATAGATTTTGTAAGGGTCGACTACGGTATTTCATTTCATATTTTCATTTAAAAGAAAATAATTAAATAAAATCGATTCTTTCCATATGAAGATCATGCATTCACTACTTGATGTTGATATCGTGATTGGATTCAAAAGTGAAATGCTACATAATACATCTGCAAGGCTACAAATGCAGAAGCGTAATTTGTCAGAACAAATTTTCTAAGATGTGCAGATTAATTATGTTAGGATTAGTCGTAAAAATCGACTAGAAATTAAGCAGAAGGATCTCTGATGTTATGACACATGTTGATTTTAGTGCGATATTTCAACTATCTTCAGAGGAGTCCAGAAAAACGAACATTTTAAAGTAACATCTTGTAAGTGCCATTATTCAAATCAAAGCAGAACAAATAGGTTATTACACTGGATGTAGTAACCGTTCACGCAGAGAATACATCGGTTGATTTGTTTGTCACCACCTATTTTTTCAAAACTAATTAAATTAGAATTATTTATCGATTGTAGAATTTTCCATCTCAGTTAAGATTGCGAGAAGCATTGATGAAAAATTCATACAATAAGTTAAGGATGGATGTTCCACGGAGTAGCGTAGGACGAGAATACGAAAATTCTTCTGAACCAGAAAAGACAAGTTACGAAAAAACATTTACTGTGCACCCTTCTATTACTTTGATAAAAGAAAACAATAATCGTCACAGCTAGGAATGAGCTCACGTTTGAAACTCGAATGTTTTCTGTATCTTCAAAATACTATTATTCAATTCAAAAGCGATGAGTAGTCGATATTGTTGCAATCACCATTCAATAGAAATGAAATAGAGATCTTCGATTGTGAAACTCGGCGCGAGGGAACAACCAAGAGACATCGCAATCAGATATGAACAGTTTCTCTCGTCAATTTTTCAAAGTTTCCAATCGAACAGATATTCCAGGGATTTATCAGATATTCAACGTCAGTCGAAATCTAATATCAAAGTGCTGCACAAGCGACAGATATTTCGCTTTCTGTTCTTCATTGCTTTTGTTAAGTGGAAGATAATAATTCTTTCTGTGTGCTAAATAAAATGAAATACTTATCTTTCTTATATTTAGTATAAACATAATTGTTTTTCTTAAAACTCATTGACCTATGTTAACAATAATGACAATTTTTGAAGACAAATATTGAAAATCTGCTCATTCCTCATGAAACATTTATTTTAGTGATACTTGCCCACTATGATAGAAAAAGAAACATGAAAATAGATTTTCTTTCGTACTTATAATACTCAATGAATATCAGACTTGCTTATGCTGAATTCTTATTGCTATAATAATTCATAGGGTTTTTACGTTCATTGTTTAGGAAAACTGCTGCTTATAATGACTTCCCTTTTCTAAAGAAAAGTTGATCAATCTTTTTTCAATTGACATCCTCCCTTATGTGAGTAACTTCAATTCTACGACTCATGTGAAAAACGAGGAACTAATTCCATTACGCATCCTGTGTGCTCAAAAGTAACCAGTGTGCTGTTTTTGCCTCTGTGTCTTTGTATTTTTCATTTTCTTTTTGTAACATTTATGTTTTTCTGTTTTCGTTTGTTGTTGTACTGCATTTCTAATCCGTTTGTTCGTTATACACTTTTTTTTGAGGTTTCTCCTTATTGTGTGTTTTCTTTCTCTATCATTCTTTTCTCTGTACTTTTTCATTCACTTGTACTCGCAGGTGCTCAAAGATCGCAGTGAAAGTTTAATAAAAACAAATTCTATTATACATATACTGCATTTCAATAAACAATCAAGTAATGTATTAGTATAAGATGGATTCAATAGTCGTTTAGAGAAGAAAATAAAAAGTTCTGCACAACAATCGTAATCATTAGTGAAATACCTCGTTTGCTGGTTAATGAATTCGATCGTAGTCGACAAAATATTATCGAAACAAGTACTAGATCCGATAGTTCAATCCTTTGTCATGAGTCGAGCACCAATCACTACCCAAGTAAAAGAAAACAGACATTAAATCTTAGATGATCAGATGAGATCGTACAGAAAAGTAGTCGTCTCAAAAATCTTAGATCAGAACAAAAACATCTCTCTCAAGAATCTTAGAATACGAATTGATGTGAGACCTCTGAGATCCCGATCCAGGGCAAACAATCAGATATCAAAATCTAGCAAGATTCTGCATCTGATCTTGTAAGATCCGATAAAAAATAGCATGAAAATCTTAGCCTCTGAAATCTTGCATCAATTCATTCCACTAGATTCCTGAAAGATCTTATTGTATCGTAAGATAGGACTCTAAGATTATACGAAACATTATGCAACAGTAAAATCTTTCTAGTGCCGTATTGTAAGACTTAATGTAAGATTTCAGAAACTTCGATTTTTCTTACGATCTTATATGTTGTCGCAAGACCTTCCATCTGATTTCTCGATGTGAGTAGTTGAGATTGATTAGAACCATGTCGTTGTAGATTCAGTTTGATTCTCACGGTAAAGATCCGAATATCATTTCATTTCTCAGTTTTCGATATGTTTTCGTCGGCCTTTTAGGAATTCACATAGGATTTGATTGAATTCGACTGTTGAAACAATTAAATTGGATTACTTTGTTGCTAACAGTCAGTTAACATAAGTCGTGTTACAACGTATTGATTGAACCGAGGAATAAATATATTGAATCAACAAAATTATTTAGTAGAAGAAAAATCCATCACATGCTATCGAAAAGCAATCGCTAATGAATTGTCATCGTTTGAGAAAAAAACATGTATAAGTCTCTACCGATAATAAGGAGCACATTTTCCAGTGTCAATAGTAATCACATCAGAAATATTCTATTGTTGTTCTATAATTGCATTTTAGAATGAGATTTCTACATGAAGTCAACATTCGATATTTGTTGACATTGGAAACAATAAGAAGTTGTTGTTTTGTCGTTACTGAACAGTAAGTAAGGCAAACATGCTTTTTAATAGATATTCAACATATTAGATTTGTTCGTGCTTTTCCAAAGTGATGCTAAGGATTCATGTACATTTCTTACTCTACATCGAGTTCAAAAACGTAGAACAAGGACAGTGGGTACATTTAGAATGACGTCTATCTATAGTTTAATAACTAATCCAAAGACAATTGTTAAAAATGAGAAAAAAGAAAGAAACGAATCAATTAAATCTGACTAAACTTGAATATTCTCTTAATTCGAGTTCTATTCATATATGGATAAGCTAATATTATTCACTATTGGTTTATCTATGAAATTGTGTTAAAGTCGCAAAAACAAATTGACCAGCCGACAAAGATATTTGAAAAAATGTTTTTACAAATGAAACATGACCGTAATGTAATTAAAAAACAGAATAGTCAATATAAACGACAGGTCTTAAGCCGTCAATCTGTTAGAAGATGCCGAATCTTCAATGTTGTCTTATCATATGTTATAAGAGGGCTCTTGTATTATATCTTTGAAGATAGCCAACAGCTTTTTCAGTCTTACCAACGAAACTTAGCTTCAATTTATTTCTGTTCAATAGATTAATATTGAACGTGCTTTCTTACTTATTCTACGGTAATCGTAGAATGAGACAGAGAAACATATTACGTTGACAAAAACACGGCACACGCTCGCCAATAAGAAGGGCGTTCTTAGAATAATAGAAACCATGTACCCGAAAATTTTGGTACGATGCCCGATATCATTTTATTCACTGAAGAGAGTGAGTCCTATCATTGACAAAACTAAACTCTCTCAATAGATAAAACAAGGGAAGCTAATATTTTTGTCAAATTTATTCAAGTTATTTTGTAATCTTGCGGGTTTTATTATTATTTATGGAATCGTCTAGTCTTGAAATCTGCCATTGTCGTAGTTGCTAGTCTCTTAAGCTGAATGCAATGCTTCAGATTTTCTTAAGAAGAAACGATTTATGAAAAAGAAAGAGTTAAATACATATTCTGCCTTCTCTTTTGTGTCTGTTACGAAAATATTTTTAGATTTGATCGAAAAAAGCAATACGTTGTCAGACTCATGAGATATACTCAAAAAACACAAACTGCCGTCGACATGTAGACATAAGATTTACTGAGTACGAAAAGCACACTTTGTAATATTTCGAAAACGAATTAATTAGTTATCACCTGAGACGAAGTCAGAATACACAGAGAATAGTAAGCAAGAATCTTGAATGTGAACATAACTATTTAAAATTAAAGTGAAGCGATTGTTTGTTGTTATTTAACTTAATTTACATTTGTGTCCGTGATGGATGCTTGCACATATAGAGTAAGTAGATTGTAAATCGAGAAAGTAACGTTTCAATCAATCACAATCACAGCTACCCTCTCAGTCTACAGTTACTTTGGATGTCATATCTAAAAGTCTGAAACATGCGCATCTGTTCTCTAAAGTCGAAGCCTGTAGTACATACACCCTGAGCTCCACATTCTTACGTAGATCATACTTTAAGAAGTTGAGTTCATTTTTAGAAATATCTAACACGGTTAAATGTGGTAACGTTTTTTTTCTCCTGTAACGATCTTTACCCTAGTTCCTAAACAAAGATAATTTCGATCGAAATGAAAAAGTGACTTGTTAGAAAGTAGGATGCCATTTCTCGCTCACAACAAATAATTGTAATCGATTCAGATTCAACATTCGTTTACGATTAAGTTTCACAAGATTCATTATATGAGCACATTTAGTTACCATCAGTATCAATGAAGTTATGTAAATTACTATTTTACGCACCAGAATAACCACCATTTGAATTCATAAAAGTTTTTAAATAAATGAATACAGCTACAAGGTTTCTAATGTGAGATGTGAATACCTAAAACACATTTCTCTACACTCACCATAATATCTACATCCATTTTTGCTTGATCGAGATACACTACTCGATATGGCGCTAAAAACCCTAAGCAGTTTTATCGACTCTGTTGCTCGTTTCTATATCACACGGATTAAAAATGATCTTATCTCTATTGTATCAATAACTTTTGCAACAGGCCTTTTAGGTGGAAAACTATTGTGAGGCAATATATGATAGAAGGTGGGTTAGTGTGGACGGAATTACACTTTATTCTAATTTTTCATATCATGTAATCGAATCGTTTCTGTCAAAAGCACATTTTTATATACACAATGAGGAGAACGAAGAGCGAGACAGGACACGATACATTCGTAGTTACAATAGAACGAAGAATAAAACATATAAAAAGAAGAGATGACAAGGAAAAATGAGCAGTTCATTCAACCGATAATTGAAAGTTGTATCACATTATCAACTCTAACAAGGCTGTTACGTATTGTTTTCGATCAAATAATCGACTATGAGATATAGTTGTCGTACTAAAACGTTCGAGTAACTATAGAAACCGGTGGTTCGTACTCAAAGTTACCGTCAGTTTTTTCATAATATTTCATTCAATTTTTATTGTTTAGCCTTATGCGTTTTGTTAGAATACTTGTTGTTGAGTTCTCTACAACACATGACGAGAGATTTGATTCCCGAAACTTGTTATTCCGATGTACCCTTCAGAACATGCTGAATCAGACAAAAGTGATTCGTAGTTAAAATAATACATAATTCCGCATTTTCATGGTTCTATTAGGTACATCTAGGATTTTCATTCTCTTTTTCGCAGTTATGGTACAAGGTTATATTTTGAGAGCATGTACTGTCCGAGTAGAGTGCCTACTTAGTCCGTGGGTTCTTTGTGCAATAATTGATTATTGACCTATATAGTTGGTAAAAGTTCATCAGAGTTAACATTTGTCATCAAACACAGTTAAAAATTGAACTGATAATTAAAACACAATGATAGAGACACGACATCAATTTCAATGTAGTATCGAACTAATATTTTGCAAAACAAAATGTCTATAAAGTGTGAAGGAATAACTCGAATTTCATTCATGTCGCTAAGTAGGAGGTTGTTCAGAGTTCTTTTGAGAAAGAAAAACAGCACAACAGAAGCAAATATTTGAAAACACAATCTAATTGTTTTTGTTTTGAAGACAAGTGTGGCAAAACCTATTAAAAATACCAAAATCCAAAGCGTTGAACATTGAAGATTATAGGTATTATTGAGCACCTGTGATAATTTTATTTAAATACGTAACAAAACATTGAGAGAATATGTTTTCAGTCAAGTCCTAATAGAAAATGAATTCATTCATCGATCTGACACTGCGTCTCATGAAACAGATGTAAAGAGTGAAATTTTTGTCGTTCATGTTAGAGTGTGGTTGTAAATGTTCATATTTTACCTCCTTCAAAGAGATACTGGCGGCGTATGTACATCGATATCCAAATCGGCATGTATCCTTGATACCGACACACTAACAACTATATTTTTTATCTCGTTATAAGAAACTAAAGTGAGCCTGTCAAAGGCTTGAGCCATCAATAAGAGAAATAAAAATCATCTTACATATTAATCATCATGAAGGCAGACTATTGACGAATCGAATCATATGAATAGTCTTACTTCGATTATCGTTAAATTAAACATTGGTCACGTAATAGGTATCTACTCTTGTTGGAGAACTATAAGATCTAACATAGATATGGACTGAATTAGATGTTATTCGTAGTTTTTCTTTTGTAAAAATATCATCTACTATTCGATTATGATTTTATAAGTAAGTGACTCTTTTTTTATTTGAATGACTCGTAGTCAAACAAGGAGATAAGAGATTTGTGTATACTTATAATATGCCACATATCTGCACATGCGCAGACTCGATGACGATATAGAACCGGTGTAAACGAACAGTACCATTTTACTATTAATTTCTTTCTTCAAAATGGACGACAAAGAACAACTAACTGCAGATTACCTTTGAATTCGACTTGAAAATGAAATCAACAATATTCGTACGTCACTTAATTCGTGTACAATATCAACCATGCGCTGGATAGAAACATATTCAAATTGTTATTCATGTATATGTTCATTCTTTTGCATTCCTCTATGGATTTTGATGTTACCAATTGGCTTTGTTGTCGATGTATGTATTTATTTCGTTGTATTCATCATCTTCATAATGGCTTTCATTATTAATATTCTACTTGCTCCATGTAGGTTAACTTATAAGTTTTCATCGTGTTCAGACGCTTTAAATCTTGCTAACATTTATCGGTATAGGCTAAGCGAAGCATTGTTATGGGCCCAAACTATTTTAATGATGTTTCAAATGTTTTGGTTGTGCTATTGTGGCTCTGGTCATGTTGAAGATGGTGCACCGATATGCTGTACATATTGTTGTTGTTCACAATCTCATAATACATGCAATCAAGCAACACACATCATGATTAATCATCAGCATCGCATTATACTCTAGCCGAATAGATACGCATTTGACATCGTAATTTTCTCTCAGATAAATCAATGATTTTCTATGATCGCACTGTATATGGGATTGTGCCGTTTAACCTTTCATTTATTTTGCAACCTCTAGTGATGCTAAGAAAAAAAAACCAGATGAAGATACATGTTTTGTATCAGAGATTCTTCATCCATGATAAGAATCAATCAGTAGTAAATATATTATTTCCTTAAATAGCATGAGACACATTGCCAGTTCGCTTTGAGCTCTTGAAGATGGCTCCTATCTGAATCCACAAAAAAGGAAAAGAAGAAATTCATCATTGAAAGCTCCATAACACACTTTTTAATTTCGAGTAACATGTGTGTCGTTAGTACTTGTCAAGCAAAATCCTATGATTTATCTATCGTACTAGTTTACCTAGAATTTATTTACTGTTGTCATATAGATAGTTATATTAAAAATCATTTGATAAGAAACCAATCAAAACTTCAAATGGTTACACTCAGTCGCTTTTGACAGAAAAGTATTAATATGAACACTTTTGTGAACCAGAAACAACTAACAAAAAAGAACCGTCATGTTCTTCTGTATCGAATAGTGACATAATTGAACATGCATTCCTTGCAGTAATCTAATAGAAAGAACGAATATTCTTCGATCATTTCATGCGCGTGTGCGAACTGTCAAACGAATAAAATGATTTCAACTACTCACATTAGTTATCCCATCATGTAACTAGGATGAACGTAGAAAAACGGCAGATCTTTGAAAATGTTGCAAAATCAGCACGCTAAGCATTTGCACATGAGGAACGTGATTAGGGGTGGCACTTTATCTTTACTTTACCAAATAAAGTAAAGTTGAGGAACTTTACTTTCTCAGTAAAGTAAAGTTGCGTTACTTTACTTTACCGGATAAAGTAAAGTGTTGAACTTTACTTTACTTGGTAAAGTAAAGTTTTTTTTAACTTTACCCGAAAAAGTAAAGTTGAGAAAGTTTGGTGTTTTAATCTATCTATACAAAATATTTCTGTCTAACTTTACTTTATCAAGTAAAGTAAAGTGATCCAGCTTTACTTTTTCCAATAAAGTAAAGTGATTTACTTTACTTTACTCAGTAAAGTAAAGTGAAATACTTTACTTTACTTTACTTTTTCAAAGTGAAATAAAGATAAAGTGCCAGCCCTAAACGTGATGTAATGTGTAAAATGACAAAAGGACTGATGAAACGTCATTGCTAAGGTGATCAAAATTACTCTTCAATCTTTTAAAGAAGTACGACTAACAATTATGTTTGACAAGGGCAAATGCTTTTCTAAAATTCGTTCCTGTTTCGTAAAGTGTGACGAATATTCTGTTAGCAACTATTCAACATAGTATTGTTATGTTTTCACTTCTTTTCTTTTCAGCTATATCTTCGGTGAACTATGGATTCATGCTATACATTTATTCACGTTATAACCGGTAAGTCACCAGTAGTACTCATTTTGAAAAAAGGACAATTGCCGAAAACAAACTATTCATAAAAGCAACGATGTCAAAATGTTCTCGAACCAAGATACGTTGCATGTTCTAATTGTCGTTTAGATTTGAGTAGCAGTGCTTTATTTAACATTATTTATTACTTATGAGAATACTTTTGTCTAATCATTAATTAGTAAGTCTAACGGTTAAGCATTGTTGGCATTATAGTTAATATATGTCAAACGAGTAGAATTAAGTTGAGAGGCGGTTTTTTCTTCAAATTCCTGTAGTCACATTGAAGATGAGTGCCTTGTTTTTATTAATTAATTGTTCTTCTACCTCGTTAAGCAAAAGCTGAAATTTTACTTCGGCCTTTTAAGTTACTGATAGCTAGAAGCCAGTGCTTGTCAGTGCAGGTATGAATTTATGTTAGTTTATGGTTTAAAGAGAAGGGTCACATCTAAAACTCACGTTTTCTATTGATCTATCTGATCACTTTTCATCATCGACAAGATTTACTCGTTGTTGATAATGTTCATTGGAATGTTTGGCAAACATTACTTTGACTGCTGAATTCTATTCAAATGCAAAGGTTAGTTTAAATGTTTTAATTGGATAATATCGTTTCTTCATTTTGTTCTCTCTGAGTAATTGTTTTCGTTCCAATATCTTAAATTATTATCAGCATTCACTTTTTAAATATTCTTCAATATGTTCCGTTATATTATGCTGCTTGCCTCATAAATTTTCTCAAGACTCTGTAGAGAGAAAATTCGTTCCATCTGCCACACCGATTGCCGGTTATTTTTTATTGGGTGCTTCGTGCTATTTAAAAATTTGTGTCCATAACTCACAAGCAAAATATCATGAAACGTATTTTTAAACATACAGTTAGATAAGGTTTTCAACATAGATCATGAAGAATATAGATCTAGAATTACTTGCTTGGAAATATTTTTAACCGATGAGAAGCGGAACGATATTTTCCGAAGAATTTCTCCGTCACTCATTG
The DNA here is from genome assembly GCA_900239685.1 of Rotaria macrura. Taxonomy (NCBI): domain Eukaryota; kingdom Metazoa; phylum Rotifera; class Eurotatoria; order Philodinida; family Philodinidae; genus Rotaria; species Rotaria macrura. The sequence goes on along the minus strand of OENT01001054.1, from coordinate 35,745 downwards.
CAACTTTGATGGATTATTTGGAAAGTTTCTTGCTAACATTTTAGGTACTGTTTGTAGGAGATCGTAAAATTCAGTATGAGTATCATTGTGAACTTTGCATCATTCGGTAGAGATATGAGCCTCCTCTTCACTCACATGAAAGAGCACAGCCACCGCGAACGTGATAGTCTCGTGTATACCCTTCGAAACTCTGACTTTCGTCATTCTATCATAACTTCTATGAGTTCTGGTTGTAGCCACCAATTCTTATAGAAAGTATTCTCTTTTGAATTTCTAATTCAGCATCAAAATGAGTTAAAACATGCCAGGAATAAACGAAGATTTCTTTTACATTACTACTTTTACTAGAAAAAATTGATCACAATACCGAGATCAAAACAGATTCGGTGGCTAGTACCGGTAGCTCAGATGCTTCAATATCACCACGATGCATCGATATAAAATTGGTTCTATCAATTTTAATAAACTTGTGAAAAATTCAACCGTATCGATTGGAATTAGCATTCTGCACAACTTGCAAAACTGAAAGTCGACAGAGAACAGATTATACTAAACAGCCAATGGCCATTTTCAATGACATGAAAATATGATAGAACTATGTGCACTCTAAATGGAATAGGATGATAAATTAATCACAGAATTTTCATCAGGAAATTTAGAATGAAGTGTCACTTAAATTTTGAGTAACTTTAGCGATCGATTTTTGAGAAAAAACTCGGATAAAGAATCGAGAAAAAAAACCAATTAACCTCAAGGAATATGAATTGGATGTTGACCGATGAGATGAAGAAAAAAGTAGCTTAGTTTCCTTATGTTTTATTATGTATCGGAAGAAAGGTAAATGGCATTCATTAATTTTTTACAAAGTTCTTTCTCGGAAAGCAACGAAATAATCGATAATGAAGCAGGCGAGAGTGACCGGTAATAGAAGAAAAGCTTTGTGTTCTATCGGGATAGTTTATGTAACACAAAAGCTAAAGAAAAACAAAATAGCTAACTCATTTGTTCTCTATTTGATTTAAAAGTAAGTAAGAAGAGAAGTTCTTATTGCAGAGAGACTAGTTAATGTTCACATTGACAAGTTGTGTGCTGTTCTGAGAAACAAATTGAATTTTCCATAGTAATCTATCGAAAGGTAAATTTCGGATGCTTCTTTATCTTCTATATTGTCCATCTAACTTTTACCGAACTAAATGCGAGTATTTTCTTTAAAGTATACACCAATCGTCTACCGTTGAGATGGAATATTTGCAATAGTTTGTGTTAATTTCATGTTGAGACTATCTGAGATGAGATTTAGAGGAAATAAGCAACACTTAGACAGTTTTTGTGTATGAAAAAAATAAATGAATATGTGAATCTTAGGCATGAATCAGAGCGATACCAAGTCGGTGTCCTCGAAAACAAAATCAACTGCTAATTCAAAAGGATCATCAAAATCTGGATCTGCAACAACGATACGTGAGCGTCCTATTGTATACAGTGCTCAACATGTCGATGATCTCAATCGAAGACAAACAAGTTTTACCAATGAACAAGTTCGACTGCATATTGATGAAGGGAGTTTGCTTATGGCTAATGATCCAAGCAATGTTTTTTATCAACGTATATATGAAGCACTAGAAAACAAGACTCCTTCTGATCCACGTATTACGTATGAAAAAGAAAAATTGAAGTTTTTTGATCAATGCAGTCCTGAACTTATTGAATTTATGAAAGACAGAGAGGGAAACCTGAAATCGAAATTCGACAAAGTTTTTATCACTTGAATCCGTCTGTTCTCTTCATAATAATGATGTTTTCTCGTGGTGTTCTAAGCAAAGTATGACAATAAATTACCATCTACGAGGTTCATACTCGATGATACTCACATTTGATTCCCTCGATTGATCACATATATATGTACAATAAAACTAATATTGCTGATGACGAATAATCAATAGACATGCGATTCATTTGAAACCGATCGAATAGGTTAATAAAAAATGACTGAGAACCCATTGAAATCTTCTCAATCAAAGTTGAACAGTGATCTTTGAAATCACTGGTGTGCAGAGAAAGTTACTCCGACCTATCTTCTCCCGATGAAGATTTCTATTTGTAATTTCAATAAATCAAAATGTCAATTAGTTGGAGACTCAACTATTGATTAAACGTAAGAAAATAGTCAAGGAAGAGCGCTCAGTAGAATCTCAAGATTCACTAAACCAGTTAACTCCAATCGACAATTCCCATCAATGATTAGATTCATAAGCTCATCAATCAGTCAGGTACGTATTCTGATCATGGCGGTATACTGTTAATTAACCACTAGCAGAGGGCGCAGTACATCGAACGGTTTAATGACGATGTACAATCGGTTTCTATCCAGTTCGAATCACATGGAAAACTGATCAGATAATGGAGTGTGCCTCTCAATGTGACAGTAACATTCTAAGATCCTACTGCATTGCCATCAACTCCTTATTCTAACCTTGATTTTTCCCTGATAAAACAATCGCTATGTCATGATTGCATTTGTTAACGATGATTATTATCTAAATTCATATCAATGAATTTGAGGAATAAACCTTCGACATTTTTCACAGCAAAATATTCTCATCTGCTTCTCTAATGTTTTCAATCCTTTTGTTCACATTGGACATTCCTTTCGCAACTTACTGGTCGCCTGAAAAGTTAAAAAAACGAATCGAAATATTGTTTTCTTGTCGTCAGTATTTATTTGATCAATCGTTGACGTAAAACGTAACGACGAGCAGACGTTGACTAAAATATACTTTGTTCACATACTACTGAAATTATTCAATGCGTCTGTCATTTTAAAGAATTTCATGGACAAACGCTTCCTTGTTTATTCCAAACGAATAATTATTACTGTATGTTCTCAATTATTTTAGCTCACGAGATATTTAGATTTTCTCAATAGTCGAGTATTCAAAAACGAGTCGTAGCCAATAGCAGTTTACTTTATTTGAACGTACCATTCTAGATGAGAAGAGAAAGAATCCATTTGCGCAATGTTTCAAATACCTTTCCACTACGAATGGCAAAATTAACTATATTTTAGAAGTCATACATTCATTTCAAGGTTGGTGAGAAAGAAAAATATTTCCCTCTTGCATTTAATAGTATTCAAAATGGTAAAATCACTTTGTTTCATGATTTTCTCTTTTAAATGCATCAAAAGAAATGGAAAGCGATAAGAATGACTTCTGAGAAAGCCAGAGTGCTAGAATTGAAAAGTCTGTAATTCAGTTAAATGAGCGAGCGATTTTTTTTATGAGACAGAAAGAAAATGTTGACAAGCAGTCACGTCTTCATTCGTAGGCGGGTCATCACTCAATGGTAAACTGCTAATCAAGCATCGACGTGACAGACGCATGATTAATCACACGTCTTCTGAAGAAACTTAGGTGTAAGTTAATTAATTTCAACTTGTACGAAGACAACTCCACTACTGATATGGCAACACCAAGTGTGATCTATAGAGACTCGGCGTACACCTTTGGTCGGCACTGTTGTTCGTCGTAAAAATTCTGTTTATTGCTATCTTACTGTCTTTTAGTGAGCGTAATAATCAAGTATTCAAACATTGACATATAAAATGATCCTCTCATGTGCCAAGGAGATGGAGTGGGCTAGTCTCACTCACTCTCGTGTTAATATTATGTTATGAAGTAATGTTAATGTTACACGTTGAAGTTTCATCAAATATACATGATCAATCAATTTTGTAACGCAATCATGGATCGATCGTTCCTATAAGGCTAATGTTTCTTTTTATTTTGCCCGTGATTGTTCGAACAACTGTCAGTTCACGTATATAACTATTACGATCTATGTGTACTCGGAGTCGATCCATTATAAATGATGCGATTTTGGAGTTAGCTTCGACTTCATTTATCCTCATTAAAAATATTCCCCTTTTCATTATTGTTTAGTAAGGTCTATGCGCGTGTCAGTTAAATTCTTATGGCAACAGCTAACTCCTCCGCTTTAAACGGGCCACCATTCGACGTATGTGCAACAATAATCAAGTCATATCTGGCTCCAGAGCTAACTACATCGTAGAGACGCCAATCACGGATGTCTATGCATACATTCCACTCTTTGTACGCATTTATATCCATCAATGCATCTTGTTACTTATATCTGACTGTGCACGTATTCCACAGAGCTGCATGGTAGCTTTCCAAGTTCATTGAGATGTATTATTATATTGCTGTGCACAATTCATTGCTTTTTTGTGACTGAAATAGTATTAACTTGTAAATGTATTGATGCTTATCGATGCTTTTGAAATTGTGTTCCTTTGCTGTCGGTTTTGCGGCTCGAGAGTATTGATGTCTGTGTCTGTTCTTTTTAATTCCCTCACAACCTCACTCTTAGGGATATTGTATTAGAACGACTAGTCGTATTATCTGAAATAAGGACAAATAACACTGCTAGATTACTTAGAATAAATTGCGAACATCTAAATGTATAATATGTCAATTATAAATATGAATACGCAAAGCTCATCATCATATCCAAGCGTCCTCCTATCATTAATATTTGTTCGATTTTACTTTTGATATTCAACATTTCTCCTTTCGAAGCTTGGCGGTGAAGTTTTTCTCTGATATTTTTCCTTTGATTGTTCGCCATTGGAAATAGAGTGTTTGAATGTTGATGCATAGGTAACTGTGTAATTATCTGATGTGTCGATATTAGCTAGAAACATAGTAATGTGAAGCATATTTCTCTACTAGACCTGATGCAACGGAAATAATTATTAATGAATTTGTCAACACAATTGTTGCTCGGCAAACTTTCGTTAATTGATGTCGGTTTATCATCTGCAGTACAATCATTAGCTATAAATACTGATACACATCAATGTCATGTACCACTTTCAACAAAGACTTGAAAAAACTGAAAATTGCGACGAATTTTGTAAAAGTTCGTGGCAATTACTGTTTCATCGCTGGTATTATCATATTACTTGATGAATATGTTGCTAAATTGCTTTTTGATGCCTCTGTTAGTTGAATAAGCGCTCGGCAGATTATTTTCATCTTTGAAAATGTTAAAGCAACGATAGGTTAGAGAAGGACAGTTGGACAGAGTGTTAGAGATTCTAATTAGATGCATAAATCTGCTTTATGCAATACCTACTAATTTTTCCCGAACAATGATGACAACGACAATCAGACATTAGCACATCGATGGATTGTTTCATCTTCTTCACAAGTGAAATTAATTGATTCGGTAGCCAATCGTAAATTTTTATTTCTTCAGTGCATTCAGATAGGCGTGCACCGAAAAATTGTGGGATTCTGTCGTGGTCGGTACCAGAAATGCGTGTTTAAATCATACTCTAAGGGGAAACAACAACTGACATGTCGACAATGGAGTTCCGTTCGAATGAAATTTATTCACAGATACAAAAATAGTGATGAAATAGCATTGTGCATTAAATGACTTGATATTTGTGTGGTTTCGAAGAGTTTTATCTCTTTAGATATTTGAAAAGAAATGACGCATAATAGATGATATAGTCAGACTATCAAACGAAGATGGGATTCAGTATGACAGATCATTTTAAGTATTTGTTTCATTTACGTACAAGAAAAATTGATGAATTATTCTTTTCTCTCTAACAGCCTATTTTTTCCTATGCATCGAATCACTCCTACTGAGATGAACAATTTTAGATTCTTGTAGTTTGAAACTTTTATCAGTCAGATATGTAATTGAGTTTTATATTTTCCATCAATGTCTTTTTTATCTTATTACATGAGTAAACCAGAGATTCCTGGTGGTGGGTATGACCAAATCCATGGTGGCTCGAGTTCAATAAATTCTTAAGTGTAATATCTTTAAAGTTCAAATAGAAATATTTTTCTTTTTCCAAAGAGAACGAGATAAAACCGAAAGTGATTGTATTGCGTTGGAAACTGTTGAGTTGAAGATCTTTCTTGTAAGGTAAAAGTAGTGAAAAAGTAACGATGATCTCATAGAAGAACGTAAATAATTCCTACAATCCTAATCTAATGAGAATCAACTGTCAAATTCCACATTCTACTCATTGATTTCTTACAAAGTAGATGTCGGTACAGGTCTTTTATCATTCGACTTATAGAGGAATGCACGGAAGAAACACGTAGGAAATTTGTATGCACTGCAATTTTAGGCATACATCTTCACGAGCAAAAGAAGTTCAAGTTTCTGTTACGAAAATTTCAAGAAGCTGAACTCACCTCTGACCTACAACTTTTTCTGGGTATGCATCTAATTGAAACTTGTAATCTTGCACAAGTTAATACGGCTTTTGTTGTGAAAAATGAATATTAATTATAAAGTAAATATCCCTTGTACAAACTGTCAGCAAACAACATCGACTAACTTGACAAAGAGCACGGACCAATGAACATTTTTCATAAACTGCGAAACAAAAAGCACATGAAAATACAATGAACATCGATACATCGATATATGTTTATGTAAGGATACGAACAGAATATATTGTGATTGTAAAATATTATCGCAAGGGAAATACTTGATCAATCGTAACACAGATTTCTAATATTGGATCTCGTTTTAGCAAACTGCCCGTATATAGACGATAGTTAGGTCGAGCAAAACGGGACGTGAAACTGTAGATGATGTTGTCTTTGTCATCGTCGTATATCTGCTTGTGATAGATAACAGAAATGCGAACGTCAAGATAGTGAAGACGTGGTAAATCAATATCGACAAGATTTTTCCAATGATTATCATCGAGCCAATCAACTGAGGCAGTATGAAAGTCAGTCATCGACAATGTTTTCAAGCATTTGAAATGCTTGAGTAGTTCTCGACACTGATAAAACGAAAGATTCTTCAATCTCTTCAAAACTAAAGTATGTACATGATATAAATTTATTGGGAATTTATTGAGCAATTGCTCGTAGGAACTATTGTGCCATAATTTAAGTGTATTGACTTGCCAGGAAGGAATATCCGGTAAGATGTGCTCGAGATAAACGTTATTTTCTCTAGTCGAATGAATAGCAAAACCTCGTATACACGAGAAAGCAATCAATTGATTGAAACGTGAATTCTGATCATAGAATATAGTGTGAATATCGAGCAGAGTAAAATAATCGAATATCTCCAAGAGTAACTCATTTGGTAAGTGCTCGAATAAAGTAAATGTTGACCTATGACGTTTTCTTCTTCTTGTCAACGCTCTAGTTTTGTCTCCAGATGATGACGAAAGACAAGTAAATCTCGAGAGTAAAAATTGCGTAAGCGTATTCGATGAATTGGACATCTATCTAAAGCGAGAAAACAAATTTGACAGTATTGTTTATCCTCTTCTTCTGCTCAAATGAGCGAGCAAAAACAAGATGATTATATCTTGACAAATCGAGTGACCAATCTGATTTGCTTCCGTTTTTACCAAGACCGATTTCCGCAAGACAAGGAGGCTACAAGAAAGTTATTTATTCGCTTCTACTTCTCAGCCAATAGTACGAGAAAAGAATAGAAGAACGCACCGCTACAAGACTATATAACACATGGAATCTCTTTTAAACGCGAACCACTGAATAGAATACAACGCAATGCAAAACATTTTCCCGTTCTTGTCTCTAAGGGAAATATGAGCAACGTTCTTTTGTGAAATCGAGTGTATGCAAGAGAACATATGACAAGAAAATAAACTGTTATTTTCAAAGTCTTATTAACGGTCGAATAACTTTGCCAATGATTATTCTATATTCTAGAAAATATATCTCCCATCTCAATCGAGAATCCATTGTCGACAATCAAATTTGATCACTTGTATAGAAACCAAATTTTTCAAGACTGACTCACACGAATCTGTCGAATTATTAAAAAAACTCTTTCCCGAATGCAAGTCTCATGAGAAAATTATCTCACTGAAAATTATAGTTTTAGCATACATTCTTTTCTTACGTTTCAAACATACTAGTTTATCATATCTTTCTTCTCTATACGCAGACATTCAGACGATAGTCGACAACATAATTTACAATGACATTTGTTGGCATAAAAGTACACGCCTTGTTTGTAGATTTTCTACTATGTCGATTACTATTCTTCGGTGTGTACTAGTCAATTTTTTCTCTAAATCATAAGAAACTTCATGTGAAAGATTTATATCAGGCAACAGAGCAAAAACTGACAATATCATTGATATAATTCGAAATGTTCAATAGAATAAAACGAATTTTCGAACAGTTCATCGACGACGGTTTAATTTCCTTTGGATAAACGATACAATACTTCACTTTCCAGATGAAGAAATGACGATATGAAAAGTTCAATAAAACGACATTTAACTAATATAATAAGTAAACTATTTCGTATACCAACAGATTGCTTGAACGCAAAGCTCGAGCCCGTTACACTAAAACAAAACATTTATTAATCCATAAGTATTTTTCATCATCTGTACTTTTATGTAACACTAGATGTGGGACAACGAATTTTTGAGATTAAAGATGTAGTAACATTATACAAATCTTATGACATTCCTCATAGGTTTAGATCAATGAAAAAGAATAGTGAGATGTGCTTTAAGCTCCGCTTTTCTTTCTTACCAACTAAGAAATAATAAGAAAATCGTAAAGAATATTTTTCTAACTACAATAAATAACAACCAACATGCTGATTAATGATAATAATGAGTTCAATAATTCATCAAACTAGTTGACACACGCTGATTCGATCGATATTGTATCAAATGTGTTTTGAATATTTAATTTTAACTTTCGATGATCTATCAGTAGAATAAGTTAAAATGATAATCATCGCTCTGTAACTCATGAATCATATTTCAAGGGTAATTTTAATATATCACACATTGATACAACTGAATCAAACGTGTCCAAATTGCTTAATAAATATCTTTATCATTGTCTACTGATATCCATGCAGTAAGGCAAAATTTCATCAGAGATTTCATAAGTTGTCAGTGTCGCAACCGTTCATTTTAAGAAGATTTGATGCTATCTCGATGGTTAACTGTCATAATTGCAAGAATTCAATTGGAGTCGAATAAGGATATGTCATAGCTTGGTTTGTACAACACATAGAAAATATTGATGCTTGCATCTGAAAACAGTGATTTTCATGCAGTCTACCAGAGAATAATTTTTCTTTTTGAACTGAACTATTTATAGCGAATCTATATTTGAATAGCTTAAAATAGAATCCGATTATTTTATTATGATATATAAGAGTGATGAAAATTTTCTTAGATTTGAGAAATTCCTTTTTCTTGGAGTAATGTTTAATAAATGGAACCGATTAATTGAAGCTGAATGAAATGGGATTGTATGCTTTGCGATTTATACCTGTTAACATATATGTGGGAGTGTGACGAAGTTAAATTTATTCAACTGTCGTCATTGCTAAAATAGAAATGCTTATACGTGAAAAAATAGCCTAAATGAATTATCATCTTGAGAATAAGATGATCCTTTTCATTGAATCTCTCTCTATAGAGCAACCGAAACAGTAACAGGATGTTTTTTTTATCATATATATGACAGAAATAACACGTTTTATTCTTATGTTTGTTGCGAAACACAAGGAGATTCTCAAAATTAGAATAGAATATAAAAATTCATGTTAACGCCGACAATATAGATGAAAGCTCTTCGTGTAGATTTCGTGTTCAACGACATTCACGGCATCTGCATTCATGATGATCGATATTGTTCAGTTGACCATGAAATACCTTCATCTATATTTTGGTTTCACAGTTGCTACGATGAACATACTCATTTGATTATTCAAAGAATTTCTTCGCCGACCAGTGTGAATCATGTGTAGCATCGTCGTTGTTCACCTTCTCAAGTACTGTTTTGTATTGTCTATAATTTTTCATAACCTATATTAACTTTTCCTTGTGCCAAGGATTATGAAAAGTCATCTACATATTAGAAGAATCCTTCAGAATATCGGTTTTTTAAAATAATTTATAACGCTTATATTGACTTTTTCAGGGTTCAAATCCACAATGAAATCTAAGTTCAGTATGGATGGATAATAGTTTGCTTCCATTGACATCCCGATCTCCTATAGTTAGGAGTTAGAAAAATCATAAGAAACAACTGACTTTTAAACAATGTACTATTTTAAAGACGGCTTCTCGTGAAGTAATTTTACTGCTCTCTACACATTATCATTAATAGATTCTTTAGATTCTGTATGCGAAAGAAGTCTTTCTCATGATCTTAGAATCCAATGGGTGTAGTATATACATTCGGAAGTATAATAATAAAGAGAGAACCTCGTAAAATTGTAACACATTCGGTTCGCCTCCATCGCGTAGTGGTTGAAAGGTCTACGCATTTTTTATTTATTTTAAAAGTTGAAGGGCATCTTTAGTATGAAATACTCTTTCACAATTGAACGCAATATAACTTCATCCATGCAAATCTGTTTTTGTTATGTAAAAACTTTTGAATCTGAAAACTCCCTTCTTTTTCTCGATAAGAATTAAAAAGAATGGTTTTGAAATAAACATGAAAGAAAACTCAGAATGCGTATTCAAATGTTGCTTTCCATAAACGGTTTCATTGTTCAAAATAAACGTGATCAATAAAGTTAACATGAGATTAATAATTGTTCTATTGGGTTAATCTCACTGTGAAAGAGCTGAAACGATTCTAAGTCAATGTGAATCTCAGTACTTGGCTTAATTAGGTTTCAGAAAACAAGAATTGGTTTTCATTTCTTTAACGAATTAATTATTGGCGATCGTTTTTTTATTCTTTGGAAAGCTGAATGTCATTTGAATGTCGTACCAAGACTTTTCTTCGCTTAATCTCTATTGTTTCTCATTCTACTGGCTTGGCAAAAGTGTGATAAGCTCGTTTACTAACGATCTATCGGGTGAATTTGAATTTAAACTAAGGCTTGTTGACGGCATTGCACAAGCAATTATACATTTTAATGAGAACATAATTCGAGATCCTCCTTGTACTTAATGAACGATAAGACAGAGTAAAAGATCGATGAATACAACTTTCGATATTGTTTAATGCTTGAGAAAAACATTGGTATAAATATAGTGATGAGGAGAAGTTGGAGGACGTAATCTTCAATTTAGATCATTGCCGCATCAACAAGAACACACTACTGATGTATCGTAAACTTTCGATAGATTCTCGTTTCTTGCATAGTGATGATGATCGGGATGAAGATCAATTGCTGTGAATAGATTTTCAGATAGTTAAATGTAAATAACTTTCACACGATTTCTGTTGAAAAACTGACTCGTATTCCATTTCAACCTTTCTGATAACTTTGCCTGCGTACGACTCGGCAAGAAAGTAAATCATTCGAGTGTTTTAAATGATAAAAGAATTCCAGAGGAAAATAAAAACAATAGCAATCGCATAACCAAGGTTCGATCAAAATGAAAATTTTATTAAAAAAGAATCTTTTGTGTTCTCTCTATTTTGTTTGCTGTTGTATAGAAATTTTTTTTCTCTTGCAAAATTCAACACACATTAACAATTACAACAAAGAATGTTATAAGTGAAAAATTTTCAGTTTGAGCACTTTTTTGTTTTAAATTATTGATTTCTCTTTGCACTTTCTATAGAACGCAAAATCTTTACAGGTAACCACAACATTTCGATTCACATACGAAAAAGAAAACGACAAGCGATAGAACGATGTCGTTTTTCATCAACCTGAGTCGTTAATCAGATGTCAAACTGTATGAAATGAATATGCAGGCTTTTTCTACAGTAGTATATATATATATATTTATGATTTATTTTAACTTAAGTAAACGTCTAAAATTATATTTTTCGACATAAACTCAAGCGTTTGTCTAATAGATTTAGGAACGTAAAGAACTGCCATTAGTGAGTTTCAAGGTCTCATAGCTAGTGCATTAGGTTTGCAGTCTGTTTAAGATTCCACTAATAGTATTCTCAAATCTGTAAACATGTTGAGAGGTAGACCATGAAGTCAAACATCGAGAAACATTATTCTGTGTTACATTCAAGGTTTTGAAAACACTAACAAGAAAATCATGGGAAATCAAAATTCTCGATACTTGTCTTCAAATTATCATCTTTTTCAATGCATTCACTATCCATGTCATGCCAACGTTGGAAATTGCTTCGACTTTCTCTACATTTTTAGGAATAACAAGCGAGTCAATTCGGGTTCTCTCCATCGAATTCATTATTTTTTAGTCTCTAATGCAGCCGTGTTCATCACAACGAACATATTATACTCTTTAAAACATTATTTTAGACTGACTTGATAACAATTTCGAATATGTTGATGTCATGGAAAAATCTACGATTTCTTTTTCCATTGATCATTTTAATTGTGATTGGTAACATGTACATATTCATCGATGATTGGCAAGCGAACATTGAGATGCACATTCTACAATCCAAGCTGACACATTTGCGAGAAGAATTCACTATGAAAGGCTATCAACTGTCGCCTAAACAAATTCAGTATGTTCTGCCTAAGCACGGCTTGTTTCGAACGTACAAAGAACTTCTTCGAGCGAATCAAAACTTGGAAACGACTTATCATTGCATTGGTTCGCTACACAATCGATCATGTCTATTCAAGAACTTGTACTATAATGAAAAAACATTCTGGATACTTACAACGAAGAAAGTCGTTTATCCACTACCTGACGTACGCTTGGGAGCATTCGTTACTTCGCAAATGAGTCCGAATCGTCGTCGCTTCTACTCATATGCTGATCTTGAAGAATTCGTAAGTCAAAAAATAAATCCTATAGTGATTCCTAAGACGACTGTTTATTTCGATCAACCATGGTTGTCTAATATTGGTCATGCACTTTTCGATGGACTCTATCCAGCATATTTGGCTCTCATTCGTTTTCAACCGAAACATCTTCAGCCGTTTCGAATACTGCTCAATACTGTCAGTGACAGTAATAAACGATCAATGAGTCAATTTGTTTATAACATTTTTGCTGGACTTGGCACGATGAATATCAGTACTCTAGAAGACATGTCGATTGGAAAATGGTTTGCTTTTCAAGAACTAGTGATGGGGAGTGGAAACATGTGTCAAAGGTGTCTTCAGCCGAATCTACAGTTACCTGGTGGCATCGAACTTAATGGCTCGCGACTTTTTCGAGATCGAATGTACATACAGCACGGATTGACCCCTTCAACACCGAGACATAATCACTCGGCCGAACGAAGAAATTTTGCGAAACCTCTCAGAGCATATGTCATAGATAATAAACGCTTTAATGATCAAGATAAACGCGAAATTCATTCGGCAATAGATGAAATCAATAACTACACAAATGCTAATAAAAATCAACCGATAAAAATGCTGACAGCTTTACCATGGCCACTTGTTCACGTTTCCTACATTCATTATCCTCTCGTCACAGTACGCAATGATGGTACACTACAATTTAACACAACAGACATTGAATCTAAAGCATTAGCGAATAGTAATCAAATGATAGCCCATTTAAGATTATTGCAAGACATGGACATTCATATTACGGGACCAGGTACAGGTCAAATGTATCAGACTTTCCTTTCGGATGGATCAGTTAGCATAAATCTCGGTGGTGTAGAATACAAAAAACAACAGGCAGTCGAAGAAAAATATGCATCTTTCTTGGAACAGTATGTCACGGCTGGTACACCGTACATTAAAGGACTCTACTATCCAATCAATGAAAGATCGTTAGGTATTAAAAAAGAGACAGTAATCAAACTTGTTAGACAAGCAGCACAGCTTATCATGAACGGATTTACTATACCAGTGAATCCAAGAGATAATCTTGCATCGGATGGACAACTATTCATAGAACTGTGCGAACTAGATAAGGACTTTTGTAGGATCGTTACTGATAGATCGAGCACGAATAATGTTTGGTGTATTGATACATGGCCTGAAGATATTGTGCATGAAAAGGGACCATGGTCATTGGAAGGAATCAGTGAACGGGAGAAAAAAGTGAACTGCCCTTGCAATCGAACATTATTGGACGAATTAAGACGAAAGTATAAAATCGATTACCAGGTTCACTTGTCGGTCAACAGAACGAGATAGGTTGAAGCCTATTGATTTTGTAGTAGTATATTAAAGAGAATCCATGAGCAGGTAACTTAATTTTTACTCTCTGTATAAAATATGGGTTTGGATGCAAAACATTGAAAGTGGAAAACCTCGTTTTAAAAATACAGCAAGGATAGTGTACTAATGATTCATCTATTGGAACTGCTCATAATGTCAACTATTATTTTATCTAACAAGAAAAAAAGATACGAAAATATAGACAAAGTGATACGACGCTGACTGATAAAATAGTGGAATATCAAACTTAAGAGTTGATTTGATAGCAGATATGTTTCCTCGCCACGCTATACAATATATTGGATAGTTAATAATTATTTAAATGATAACTTTCAAGTGAACTATTTCAGAAATGTGTTCTGTTCGGTGGTAGATACGCTGCTCAATAATAGTTGTCATTTCAACTCTGCAGAACGAAGGAGTGGGTTCTCCTAACAAACGAAGGAACTTTCATGAGACTTATGAAGTTTAGACAAGTTTTGAATTTTATATAAAAGCAAATTTTCTGATCGTAGCCTATCTTTCAGAAGTTCGACTATCGAATAAAATTCAAAAATTTTTAGAAACCCAACATATTTTGTACACATCTCTTATCTTATTTCAGAACACCAACAATTCTGTCCTGTACAAATTTGACCTAATGTACAAGTGCGCTGATCTTGTTCTGTGACACTCTTGTTCGTATAATTACTGTTGAACTATTGGAAAGATTCATATTGATGATCCATCTCATCAAATATTTTTTTATATCGATCATTTCAATTAATATTAGTTCTTTCATTTTGTCACGTAAAAATGTAACTTTTAAGTAGTCTGGTCGAGCAAAACGATTATGACTACATCTAAGTAACAGCAATTCACTGGAAACTTTTGAGTATATTTTTACACCCCATTCTAGTTCACTTTATGTCCAACGCCGTCTTTGATTCTGTTGTCTTATTGCACCCGATAAGAAGTTATTGTCATGTATTGTAATTGGTTTATCGTTAGTCGATGTGGTGAATAGTGTATCATATCAATTAGTTTCCATCGGATAATTTCTGAAATCTACAAGTGAGTTCATTTTTATTCAATATCTATTTTATGTTAGGAAATATTCTCTATTTTTTGGTTCGTCTATTGCCCTTTACCAGAATAACCACCACTGTACATGTGCCACTGACATCTTTAAACGTATACGACGCTGTTCTTGCTCGTTTAATTCTTTACGAGGTTCTTCTCTTGGATGTTGTTCGCCAAACTTATATTAAGAATCAAACTAATTAGAATAGCAATAGGGTTTTATGAAAATGATGCCCTCATTCACCATTGTATCTCTATTTATTCAATGTCGCTAAATTTTTGTAGCTATTTTATCAAATAAATGATGTAAATACACGTAAGTTTCAAATCAAGTCGGGAGATGAAAACGAATACTAAGGTTCAAGGCGGAAATAATTGGAAAGGAATTAAAATCCTACTTTACAACACTGATCATCTAGATTTAACTTCTAAGAGAGTATTTTTGCTTGAATAATAAGTGCAATTGATTTTCTACGCGATAATGATAATGATATTTAGTGTGAATGCATCAGAATAGCTTACATTTATCATTTGTAATCGATTAGAAATTCGTTTAATTTGATAGCTAATGAGGGGAAGTGTGTGTGTGTGTTAATTGAAGTCATCGATCCACCTGCCTTTTCCCCTGTCAATCAAGTAGAATTCTACGAAGTACGATTTGCGAGTAACTGTCACGAGAGCAAGTGTCTGGAAAGTACTTTTCATCGGATAATCTTTCATGGAATTGTCGTTCTCATCCACATATACAGCTCCTACATCCGCATCAGCTGACTTTATAGTTTATCATAGAGACCTCTTAATTAGATTGAACCACTCATACTGTACAGATGTTAATATGCGTATTTTATCATATTTCAACTGCTCGATGTCATTCATTTAATTATGGATGAATAGACTTCAGTATAAATAAGCTTTGCCTATAACAACAGAAGATATTATTCTACTGTTGTATCAAACTGCGTGTCAGTAAAGAATCGATTTCAATGATCATGTTCGTGATGAATCTGCAGTGATTATATCATTTCATTTTACGTATAGCTGTTCGTGTTATTTTTCTGATACGTAAAAATTAGAAATGAAATATCATTTAATGAAAAGTTGTTGTGAACATGTTTAGCTATGAAAATAAATAGAAAAGAAAAATCCTGAGAAACAGCTTGACTCGCCCATCGTTGAAGTGACTTGAGGTATTTCTAAAGATTTGAAATTATTCACTTTCAATAGTCAGGTATAAAAGTTTGAAACTATTTATTAGATTTTGATCTGCTCCTTATGCATTTTTTCGTCGACATAGATTTACCATTGCATGATCAGTCTCGAATAATATTAATAACACAAAATCATAATCATAGAAAGAGCTCGAGTCATCCCGTCAACTCCATAAATAATAGAGTGGCTGTCATATTACACAATATCGTTGTTTTTCTATGACAAATTTTAATTTCTTTCACATGAATACTAAATAAGCAGACTTAGTATTATGTGTCGATTCAATTGTAGAGATCTGTAAAATAACTGTTACTTTATCTTAATTCAGATCTAAAAACTTCTCTATAATCCTTCGATGAAAAAAACTTTTCTTCAACTTTAAGCGATGATACGAGTACTTCTCTATTTGAGTATAGCAAAATTGGAACGATAAAAAACCAAACTTCTTTCTGTAGCTCAAACAGAGTTCAATGTATTAAAAGATGGATTGGGAAATTCTTACAGAGCTGAGAACGCTTGAACAGTTTTTAAGAGTTATATGCAAAATCTTAAAATGGCGTTGCTTGAGAAGTGAATTATAAAGAATTGAAAGGCAACATGTCCAAAATGCTCACGATATTCCGATAAGAATTGTGTCTACTAATCGAGCAAAAGTAATTCACACTTCACATTCAAAATGATTTAGCGAACATTCAAGTGCAAGATTAAACCTTCAGTTTTAGATTTATTTTTTTCTTCCAAACAGTAAGTACATATTCTGTCGACCTTAACAGAAGCCCAAAAACGAAAGAGAAAATTCATGCGTACAACAGCAGATAACGACAGTTATGAAACGTGTACAATGAAAACAGTGCTTGAGATGTATTGCAACTGAGTTTATTTACACTGCACACATTGAGCTATTTAAGGATCAATAAATATTCTAAAACTATCGTTCACTTTCTAATTACAATCCGAATAAATGAACATTTTCACAAGACCAGATTCATCGAAAATAGAAACGGAATTTCCATTCTTATTTTTCATAGAAAAAAATGTATGAAAAATAATATCACGGGGAACACTTTACAGCGTTCTAATCTATGTACAGTGATTTCTGAGTTACAAATTACATTTAACATTATGATATTTCTATCAGAAATCATGCTTTTCGAAAAAAACAATTTTACATAAATGATATTATTATTCATCAGATGAAACTAGTAGATCTATTGGTTATTTTCTACATAGAGCAAAACTTACATACGGAACAATCAACTATCATTTATCTTCTTATCGCTGCTGATGTGCGCAAGACATAACACTTGACAAGTTACACTATTCAAAAACTGATTCATTTAATAACAACAGTTAGAGTATTTAGTTACGTATGGAAAGTAAGCACAGAAGAAGTGGTAAAAAGTGAAATACAACTATAAATAAGAGCACACCTAAATCTGCTTCTTCTCCAACAACGGCTTTCTTTTTTAGAATTAATTGTGATATGACTAGAAAACAAAAATACAAGCTGAAAACAATTATAAATAACGCGAAGGTGAGTTTAGCTTTCAATTTAAATGATTGCGTAGAAAACGATGGAGAAATAACATGAATCCAAGCAAATCCAAAGAATAATGCAAAAGTCGATAAACCGACAAAAATGACTGACAGTGGTAATAGGGAAGGTGTCGGCTTCATAAAATAGCCAGTTGATAAAATCCACTGATAAAAATAGTCTCGACCATTTTCTTCAAATATGTGATCCAATTGAAAATGTAATAAGCATCCAGCAACTGCTAGAAAATAACATTGTTTCGTACTTAGAGGCACGATATTTTTATTCGTATGCTCTGTGTGAACATTAATCAGATCAGTATTAGAGGATTTCGTTTGCGTCCAGTTCACTACTTTTCTTGATAATTGCGAACATAAAAACGATGTAAGTGGTGCAACTATAAGAATATATCCAATGCTATGATGGATCCAACTCATGGCTGCATCGGCTATCATAGGAAACGTTATTGAAAAGCACCAACCAACAAAAGCTCCAATATCGGGTCCGAAAAATCCATTCAAAGTCAATACAAGACAATGCAACGATGTAAAAGATCCTTTTGTTGTTAACATAATGAATGTTCCAACTCCTAACGCATATCCAACATGAATAAATGGACTTGGCATTGTACAAACACTAGATGGCTAAAAACGAAATCAATGAAGTGTTATGCTTTGTTACTAAGATCGTCATTTCTTCTGTACTACGATAATTCATTTTATAACGATAAGTTGGGTATGAAAATCACCACTAAGTCAAAATAACCTTTCAATTCAAACGCTGACAAGGGACTCAGGTACATCATGCTATAGCAGTAACTTGTTCTCTAACTGGTATGCATTGAGTGACTTTTCTTGAAGAAAAATAAACTCTGTAGAAATCCAAAATTTTTTTTTGATTGGTCAAACTACTACATACTACTGATTTGCATACTTTTATTTCTATTGCAAAAAATCAGTCGTAAGACATATCGTCAAAACTTGATAGGAATGTCTCCGAAAAAAAACGTCAGTGAACAAAATGAAGTATACGTACAAAAAATTGTAAGAAATAAATCGATATCAAATTGACAAATGCTGATGGTAAAGCAGCTAGACAAATGAGATGATAAATGACAGATGGCGGCGGTTAACACGTGGTTCATTGAATAATCCTCCATTTTAGCATGCATATATTCTCATCATTTTTCTGTAATCAAATCGCTGATAATAGTAAAAATTCGACAGAAGATGGATATTCGTAGTGGTGGGTGTGAATGATGAAGAGAAGACCCACGCCTAAACCCTAGTGCAGGGCACCCTTACACACAAAGCACTGGTGCATGTTTTCATTACAGATAACAGAACCTTTCCCCCATCCATCCAACATTACAGATGGGTCCCATTACAGGCCTTAACAACTAGCATGATATAATCCTGATATATCGCAGCTTTATTCGCCGTTTAATTTAATGTTGATAATAATAAAATGTTAAATCAAGAAAAAAGCAAATAGTATTAATGAAAACCAAAACTAGGCACCCATCAGAAAACGATGAAATGAAAAATCTCTTGATTACACATTCTCTTTATTTTCCATTAGTATTGGGAAACTAAAGAAAATATGTGAATTCCTGACAGTGTCACATATCCAAGATGTCTGGGAAACTAGAAAATTGCCAGCAGAAGTCGGATATGCCACCAACAAAGAATGACACAGTAAACCTATCAGAGTAACCAACAAGAAGAACAACTTTGTGCTTCTGCGAGAGATGTACTGCATCTCCACACACTTGATTTCATGAGATGTGGCATCTCTCTATATCTGAATCTCCTAGCTTCTTCATCTAAAAACGTTTTTTACAGATTCATTTCCCGTCTGCGTTATCCCTGTCGACGCGACCCATCAGTACAATGACCGATCCCTTTATAAGTTGCACACGTGTGTAGATCAATCCTTCCGCCTTCCGTGGCACCAATACCTTCGCGTTGCATCAAAGCTTTAACGACTAGTATATCTCTCCTGGGCTTCAACCCACAACCTAGTCGGGGATGGATCCAAAATCATTTTCCCTAGAATATTGGTATAATTGATATCCCCGTTCAAGTGCCACCCACAACGGACTCGAATCATTTTCAATACCAAAAAAACGGTAGCAAAAACAACTAGAGTGGTGCGTTTCCTTATATAACTACATTTGACATTTCCCTGAGTAGATGTATCCCTGGGAACTACGGGAGGGTAGATAATCTCTAAAAACGGTTTTCAGCGAGAGATGCTGTACGTCACTCCGAGAAACACAAGCTGTTCTTCTTGTAGATAATTCTGACAGGTTTACTGTGTCTTTTGTTGGTGGTGACCTATTCACCTTCTCCTAGCACTTTTCTAGCTTCCCCCAATATCCTGGGTATGTGACACTGTTGTCTTTCGTTACGAATAAGTTCAATTGAGCTATAGTTGTTGAAACTTTAATGTTGATGAAGAGTTAAACAACTATTGATTGTCCGAGATTCATACTATCATTTAAATGAGATTTTATTAAATTTGATATGAACAATTTTATGAAAAGAACAAAATACACTCTTATTAATGACTTCGAACGAGAGTCACGCGAACCGAAATCATCTCTAAGACAAAAAGAAACAATGCCTAAATCTCAAATATTTTCAATAGTCACATGTACAAACAAAGTTGAATAAGTTAGATTATTACTTTTAGCTCTCAAATGAACATGACGATATCCTAGAAATGAAATGAATAAATATTTATAATGGATGTCAATGTTATTAACCTGTTTGCATCGTTGTCATTGGTACACAGAAATAAGCAAGTCTATCGTCCTTTGTAAATACATCATAATCATAAACATCGAAACGAACGAGACACATCTGAGGGAAATAAATATCGAATTGAAATGTTTCATTCCATAATGGGTTGAATCCATTATTTTCTATGAACTTTGTCCTATGTGATTGTTGATCACACGAAATACCGTGTGTTGACACAACAACATACGGATCTGGTATATCGTTGGTTGTTTCATTTGACCGAGGTAAAAATTGACCACTTATTATAGTTACTGTTAAACGGTGAGGATATTCATCGATGTTGTCCGGTAATTTTGACGGTTTACTTAAATAATCGAATGGATTAAATTTAGTTTGATCTATATCAATCAAATATTTTGGTTTGAGTATGTAACCACATCCACCATTGTCAAGAAATTTTCCATAAGATAATGACATCATTAAATCATCATTTTGAAAATTCAATGCAACCATGTGAATACCAAAATTCCAAGCACCCATTGGATTCGGATTACTTGAATCTTGTCTTAAACTATCCGGATACATTCGAACGGAATTCTTCGTTGTTTGCTTAATGAAGCCTATCGGATCAGCCCGAGCTACTCGACCAAATTGTTTTTCGGCAAGATTTGACGAATATAAACATGAATCTAATTATTTAAAGATTTATTTATCTTGAAAACCATTCAAATAAAATCTGTCAAAAGTTGACTATCTAATTGAAAGAAATCCTGGGCATGATAAATATGTATATATATAGGATAATTTTTGAGTTA
This sequence comes from Rotaria macrura, assembly GCA_900239685.1. Lineage (NCBI taxonomy): Eukaryota > Metazoa > Rotifera > Eurotatoria > Philodinida > Philodinidae > Rotaria > Rotaria macrura. The sequence goes on along the minus strand of OENT01001054.1, from coordinate 14,269 downwards.
TTTTCTTTGAAAATTCGTAGACATATGACTCCCAAGTCGCAGACTAGCCTTCAGGAATAACGATGCGTTTATTTATCTGTAGAATAAAGTTTTCCGTAGAAATCAAAATCCTTTTTATCATAGGCGAATGTTTAACTAAAATGTGCAATGACAAGCTAATTGATTAGTTTTAGAGAGTAGCTATGTTTCATAACCAGATCTAACGCTTATGTCAACAAGTTCTCTAGTAATCGTTACGAAAATATATGACTGCACATTTGTCGACATTGAATTTTCGTACTCCGAACTACTTTCTCTTACTTAAATGTTCGTTCTAACAAACAGCGTGTGGTTTTATTCAAGACATTAACGTATTTGCTTCCGAATGAAACAAATTAGTTCTTCATTTATTTGATCATCAGTATTTGAGTATTCATCTTGAAATTTTTTTCACTATTATGATTGAGGAAATCACGAATATTAAATGGAGTCCCACATACGTTTAAAATTATAAACCGGACTAAAAAATTGATGCAGTTTTTCCGCTCGATTCGATACTTTCAGCGATTTCGGTTACTCAACTAAAACTGCAAGACTCATACGGGTACGGATATTAGATATGAATGCTATTTTGACAATTTGTTCACTGATAAAAATATGCGGGAATCAAACGCTTCTTCACACGGTAAAGACATTTTATATGGATTTTTCATCGAGCAAGGCACCTTGTAATTGTGAGATGTCACCTGTTATGGTATAAATTTTAGTCACATAACGAAGTCCTCTTATCAGAGTTCTAAAAAATAGGATCTGCTGCCACATGATTGACAAGTAATACTTCGTATTCGATAATTATCATTGTGTCCTATTGATAGAAATGTTTCGAGTAAAATGAAACTAGAAAAACTATCATTGAACTTTAAAGTCTTGTTATCGAACACATTTACATGAAAGATACTTTCTATAATACTCTTTAATAGAAAAATCATAAAGATCTGTAGTTTTCATCATTCAACAGAGTATATTTTGCATCATTCGTTCAAACATGTCGTAATTTGATGGGACAATCATCGACGAACACGTCCCGTTCGTCTCCGAGATTCCCCATCGAATTTCCATTTATACAATGAGCTGTCTATAGGAAATGTTCTTCTCTTTCGATCAATAGGATTTCGACGTCTTACGGTACGTGTCATCACAAGTTACAAAGCTTTTTTTGGAGAAACCTGACTTCAAGCAAGTATCTTGGAAAGACTACGAATACGTTTTGTCGAAATGTATGTTTTCAAGATTTCCTGAAAATCTGAAATCTCTCCTAAACCAAAAGAAAATCAGTTTCAGAAATATTAATGAAGATGTATAAACAAGGTTTGAACTTGAAAATCAACATCACCATTTGACTCAACATAATGTGCAACCCTTGCGTTGAGTTATTTTGGAGTTTCGCAACTATTGAGTAGAAACGGACAGAGAGATCGGATCCATGGAAATCGGAAGAGGAAAACTTTTCCTATCGACTTCTCGTGATAAAAACATGATTGATCAATCGAATAACGCACATGCTTTTAACGATGGCTCTACATTTTTCTTTTCAATCGTAGAAACCCCAGGTCACTACGACGTTTCTATCAAAAGTTAATAAAAAGACGGCAGGGCCTTTTCTATTTTGGAGCTGATATTAGTTCTTGCTGTTTAGAAGAAGGATGTAAACTGCTTTCCCCATGTAAGATTAATATTACGTTATTCGCTACAATTTATGACTTCGATTCGGGTTGATTTCCAGAAGTCTTGATTAAAATGGAGAGTTTAGCAGAAAATAGCGAGTTGTTCGATTGAGTGGAGCTATTTTCTTAGATTTGATGGCAATATTTATATTCAAAGCAAATTTCTACGCATGAAATCTCGACTCAGCAGATTCTATTTGGAAATCATCTGATAAGTGAGTTTCGAGACTATGGAGCTAATGTTTTATTGTAATTTTATATACACTGTGTGAACAACCGAATTTAGAAAGATGGAAGAATATTTTAATTCGCTATATTGAAAATGATCTATTCTTTTTCACTTTTACTTACGATCGTCGTCGGTATCATCATTTTGACGATAGGGTACATTTTGCAAATAGATAAAAAGTTCCCCTAATTCGTGTTCAATCACCTTGAAAAAGAATCGCCAAGACAAATCATGATGAAACAACGAAATTATTTGATAAACATACTTTACTTTCTGGATTGAAGAAAGCTCGATAATCATTGATGTCTCCTATGTCAAATAGTTTCTGAATCGTCGTTGGTCTCGGTATCTTTACACCCTAATGTTAGCAGATAATAAATATGTTGAAAAGTTTTCTTTTTCATCTATTCGTCTATGGAATTTTACTCGAATGAGGACTTTGTATTTCAGTTTTTCTGGCGATGGTAATACGGATAAATTATTTGTATACAGAAGTTCAGTTATCAGCTTATCTTGAATATAAACACAAAGACAATAGAAAAGAAGGATCGTATAATTTTCTAGTCTGATAATTTCATTGTTCAATAATGTACCTCCAAGAAATTCTTTTAGAATTCGAGCGATTTCATGTTGTTGTTTAACTGAGCAATGATTTTCTAGATCAAGTATAACAGGATAAGGTGATGTTTTGAAGAGATTCGGTTCTATAAAACGAATTATTGATTCAAATAAACATGGCTTAACAAGCGTGTAGCCATGTTTAACAATCGGTCGATTATTTGAACCATCATAACAATCTATTTCGACTGCACGACAACCAGCACATAAAGCGCGATTATATGCTTCAGGATTACTATCTCCGGATTGTTGATTATTAAATAGATAACTAGAAGAAAAGTATTATTCGATTGTTAATTTAAAGATTAATATAGACTTACGTATTGTGTGATGTGTTGATATAATAATCAGTTAATGGTCTAATCATACAAAAAAAACGTTGCTAGCTTAATTCGTGTGAAATTAAAATGTGAAACACGATGTAATCGATGTAGCCAATCTCTTAAGAATTCTTGTTTCTGTTTTCCTCAATTCATATTGAAGAATATATCTATTCATCAAATATACCTTAGGGAATGTTTCTTTCAGTCTAAAATCATCTCCGTAGTTTCTATGTTGTGATCGATGATGGTCACTGCATTGTTTATTGAAATCTTAACGAATTAATTAAAATGTCTGTCCTACCTTGGGCGAAGAGAACGACGAACCGAAGTGCTGCTCAATGTACTTCAATAGGGGAAAGACAAAGTTATTCGAGACGAATAATAGTCGGATAATTTATAATGACAAAACAAAAGCTTCATCATGGAGTCATAAGCTATATAGCAGTGTCAATCGATGTCTGAAATCGAATCGAATGGTCACGTGATTAGCTTCGATACACGTCAACTGAATTGAATCCAATCGATAATACTCGAATTGTTTTCGTCTTTGATATGAATGAGGATGCTACTGTGGATGGTATTTTCACAAAATTCCAGAGAACTATGAAAGTCTCATGAGCCGATAGTCGTTCCTTTCGGGTAACTGAAAATCTTTGCTGAAGAATATTCAGTTATTTTATGAGTCCCTTTCTCGACTATTGTTCGTATCGGCCAATTTTCTTAGATTCCACTACAGCGAATTCTCTCACATCGTGTTTCACAATAATGCCATTTGATGATTAGTTTTAATAATTATTTACTTAGTCATATCTTGATAAACGTGACGAGAACACCACGGTTTCATTAGAGAAAAATCGTCCGATAATAACAAATTTCGAAAACCTAAAAATAACGGTAACATTTTTATTTTTCATAAATCTGTTTTCTCTTAGTATAGATTATACGATCGATATCTATGGCTACAATGGATATTCGTTTTGCCATAAGAATACGTACCGTTGAGACTGATTCGTCCCCTTTCTCTTAATCGGACATTTGTTTCGAATTCGTTGATCAATTCTTGTACTTGTTCATATTCAGTTATTGAAACAAGTGAATATTCAGATGTTGATTCATGCGAGTGATATTTCATTATTGTTTGCTGAATAGAAAAAATCTCAAATGAACTTTCTAATAAATAAAATCAAACTCGATCGATTTACATTTTGTGTATCCCGAAGAAAAACTAAAAGTTCATCAATATTCATCGAAATAGTATCCATGGATAGATCATCTTCATTTTCGATGTATCTTTAAAATTAGACTTCAGTTTTCATAACTAAATTCTATCGATTCAATTACTTTTGCATCAATTCATATAGGTCGTTGCGACGAATTAGTACGTGAAAGAAATCTATGAATTCGTGTGATGATAAAACTCCTTCGCTACTTTTGTCGGCTTCCTAAATGTAAAGTCAAATAATAGGATAACACTATGAAGAAAATTAGATTTTCTATACTTTGAAAAGAACTTCAAAAGCGTCTTCAGTTACTTTTGCATTGAGTAAATCTGTAAGTAATCGACGACATTCATTTTTCGTCAACGTGCCGGATCCATCTTTATCCGCCAAGGAAAAATAATTCAAAATCCAACTAATCAAAAGAAATATGAATAAAAATAACAAATCAAAATTATTCGATAAAACAAAAAACTAGTCTAATGTTTTTCTTCTTGCCAATAAATACTCTTTCAAAGTATATAATAGCAAGGAAAATTTGTACATACAATAATTACATGTAACAATCAAAAAGCCGTAGTGAAACTACTATAATTGCTTATCATAAGTTTTTTTCTAACATGCAAAGCTAAATTTTTTGTAAACATGTCAAACTCTATTAGAAAATATTGCAAACTTCTAAAGTGAGTCAGATTTCTTCTTGCTACAAGGTGCAATGTCTAAACACCGATCGTTGTTCTCAACTTGCTTTTCCAGAACAAAACTCGAAGAAACAAAAGAAGTCGAAAATCTGAAAAATGTGAGTGCTGTTTCGAATAGTTTATAGGAATTTTAAATCAGAATTCACTTCTTGAAAGAGTAGCACACAGTTGCTTGTAGGAATTGTTTTTGATCTGCTTAATAACCTTTAAGAAACCTTTCCTTTATATAGTCTGATCGAGAAAAAAAACAAGTCAAGAACAAAATTCGTACTTCAGACATGTCTCTTTCCAACGAACAAAAAACTATGATTTGTTTAGAAGCTAGTGATCTCGTCTTACAGAGTTTCGGGTCGTCGATGCGAGTTTTGCACCGTATGTTATAAATTCTGGAGAGAAAAGAACGCTCTTTTCAATCGCTTTTGCACAAGCGTTATAATAATAAATGATTGTCATAATTGTATCTGAAAAAAACCTAGTATTTTGGATAACTTCTTATATAAGCCACATACAGAGCAGTGCAGATTTTACTTATCGAATGATAATATAAGCATATGGTCTCAAGTTTATTCGGTCAATGTTTCAAGTGACACAAGGATTTTCCTTATTCAGAGAGCAAAACGAATTTTCTTTAACGCAAGTTAAACGAAAAGTCACTAACAGTTTCGACTAGACTATCTTCCGTTCTAGTGTAATTATTGTCAACTTGTCATTGGTATGCAGTTTTCTAGGTCTTTCATTGAAGATTTGAATGTAAATCTTAAGTTTAAAATTCGCTATACCACATTTCACTAAATCAGTTTATTTTCAATGACATTGATGGAAAAATTTTTAGTTAATCAGATCGGGCAATATGAGACATTCGATTTCGATGCATCTATATCTCCTGTTTTGAAAGGTGAAACTAGCAGTATTTTGTATGGCTTCTGCGACAAGTCGTGTAACAATACTTGGTCTTCTTTTTTTCAATAGGATTAATATAATTGTAATATTTTGCAAAGCAGAGCTCTGGTCCAAAGTTTATTGTGATGTTCGTGCAAGAGTGGTTTGATATAGTATTCTTTACTCTATTCCAGCATGTTCATTACGAAGCTTAGACTGCTGTTAGTGCATCCCATATTGTTTTGATTTTTCAATTTGTTGCTTTCAGTAGCACTCGTTCTATTCCGAGAGAGTTGAAATAAATGAATTAGCAAAAGTCGAATAACTTTTACTACGATAAATGTATTCGTATTATTAATTATAATGGGATCCGATGATGACAAAATACGTTTGCAGTTTAAGTTTAGAAGAAATGACGTTGGATTACTACTGATGAAGTAAATTGAAAGAATGCCATTATGAAACTGGAATATCTTTGATAGGTTCTTTTTTTTAGAAAACCAGCAGGAAATCATTTAATTAAAAAATCAATGATAATGAAAATTTTTCCTCAGATCTTAGAATATGTTCTCGTCGATGATTTCTATGTGAAAAAAGAGTTGTTTACTATTGTTCGAGCTATTCTGAAATTATAGTGAGTGCATTTCAATGATGAAAACTATTCGATTTCGTGTCGTCAATAAATGCAGTTCTCAGTGCAATGTCTCTATTGAAATTTTAGGGTGGGAATGGGGGGATTGCTAATTGATTCAAAGACAAAATATTGAAAAGAATAATGCGGATCGGCTGATCGTGCAGATATCAATGGAAATATGAATCGAGAAATGAATTATGAAATCGTGAATTCGGCATAACTTCGATTTCCGCAGGATTCAGTAACATGTCGTAAAGAATTGACTATAGAATTCTATGACATTTCTAATGACCTCTTCATGGTGTAAATATAATCGCAGAGAAGATCAATACTTCGAATGCGTATCTAAATGAACACACTAGTCTGCAAGCGTTCCAATACATTCAGTACACGTATCTTTGTCTATCTGTGAGCTCCTGTATTTACAGTTTTCGTTTATGTTGTTTTTTATTTCAGCTAAAATGGTATAACAACGTATCAGCATCGTCAATTTCATATGTTTCACCTCGTACTAAATATTATTATTATTGAACACATTTGTGAATAACAAGTCACAGATTTATCAAGTAATCGAATCTGACATAGACTCATGTTTGGTGAATCGTGTACATTTTTCAATCAATCCACACTTGTTCTCTCTATCGTTCCTCTGTTTCAGTGATGATATAAACAAATACAAAAAAGTGATCTACACATGATGAATCAAACATTTTTTTTCAAGCCACATCATGTGTATGATAAAGTTGTGTACCTGTTTCAACTAATAGAGATTTTAAATTACGGTTCATCATGTGATATATCATTTGTTGTTTTTCTAGTTTTGAAATAAAGTTCTGCAAGTCGAAGATGTGTTTTCCCTTCTGGATTTTCTCTTACGTCTCAAAGCTTTGATTTTAGATTCGACTCATCTCTTACTAAGAATAGAAACAGTAAAAAAAGTAAAGAAAATCAGATGCATGGACTTTCTTTTTTTTTGTAATTAAAGTAGAAGGTTTTTCAAATGAATGTCACTAAGTGATAAACAATGTGAATTTATATCTTACTTTGACTCATTAATAACATGCCGTTGCCGTTTTCGGGCATGAGTATACATCAGATGCTGCAAACCATGTAGCCATACATCTCTCGTATGTTCATCATCGGCCATTAAATGAAGTTCATCTCGATAATTATTGTAGAAGAGAGAGAACGCACGTTTCTCCTATAGGTAATTTATTTCAGAAACATGCAAAGTTTAAAAAAATCATTCAACCATTATCACATTTCAAATATCTGATTTTTTTTACCTACTCTCAAGACAACAGTTGTGTAACACTCGTCTATTTTTATGTTCTATATTGACGAATGTAAAAGTCATTATAGGAAAAACTTGTTAACAAGATAAAAAGTGCGATTCTCTCGCACTCTATTTAACTTTAGGTCAATACTCAACATGGCACAATCTATAAAATTTAGATGAAACGATTATTTCTTTTCTTCAGAAAGTGCTGTTTGCTTTTATTCGCACATTGTGAATAGAAAATTCTTTTTACGAACGCTTGATTTTGCATTGCACCTATTTCGTCACGTTGTACTTTAAGAATTATTTTTTTCACTGATAATAACTCAATCAAATATTACCAATGTCAGTAATGTAGGTGTATGGGGGGGGGGGGGAAGAAGACGGTGAGTTCTTTCGGCCGTAAGAAGAAAAAAACACTACAATGGCACCAGGAACTCCTTTATTTAAAATTAACAATCACGATTCTCTTCCGGAAAAAGAATTAGTTATTTTTACTAACATAACTTGCTTTATGACGTAATTTCAGTTCTTATAGTTTCCTTACTGGCAAAAAAATCGAAGATTGCACATTCAACTGTACAGAAAAGAACCGTGGTCAGTATTTAACATTTTATCTTATATAGAATTGTGAGCATTTTAAAAAGATTTGTAATTGTTTTGATGACATCTAGAAAATACATGGCTTACGTCAGTTTGTTGAACAATTTTATGTCTGAAAAGTCGATCGAATGTTCTTGTTTGCAAACCAGAACGAACTTCAGCCAAATGATGAATATAATCTATATTGAAAATATAAAATTCAGTTTTATTAATCAAGAAACAATATATACATATATACTAATTCATTTCTTAGAAGTTAACCAATAGAATTGTTTGAATAATTTTAAATCTACTCTAAATCGACGCTGCAAGTGAATTTCTACGCTTATTTGAAATTTTAACTTTCTATAAACGACTGAAATCATTTTAAATCAAACACTAATGTTCTCATTGAAATCTGCAATAGGGAACGGAAATCATCCAGTTATTTTCTCAAATTCGACCGCCTTACTTTTTTTTAAAGTCGAATAAATTATCCGAAATGGAATGCATTGCAATCATTAGAATTTGACTTGTCTTTAGTTTCGTGCTTTCGACTCGATACTATTATTCATATTTAACTTGATCAAATCGAATAATCTTCTCTTCGTGTGCTTTGCATCGCACACGACAATCAAATTTTGAAACTAGTCTATCAATTTAAAAGTAACTATGATTCAATAGAATTTTCAAATGTCTCTGAAACATCATCACTAATTACAACTCCATTCAACACTCCGATACCTGAAGTCGCAAGTACTATATGCTCACACTAGGAACGAATTATCTTATACGATATAGAATTCTTCTCGGAATAATTAAGTTCAATGTCATAAATCTGATTTTGGCTCATTATGAACAATTCGTATATGTCACAAGCCACTTCGATGAGTTTTTGTTTTAGTTCAAAAATCGATAAATGATTATCTGAAATCAAAAGTTTGAAAAATGAAGTCAATACAAATATTCTAGAACTGAACGTGTTCGAACCAGAGTAAAAATTTCTCGACGGAACTAAATTTGTCTTTAAAGTTCGATTGTTCAATTGAGTTGAAATCGCAATAATCAAATTTTAAAGAACTATGAAAATTTTGTCGAATGAAATATGGTTCATAGTGAAATATTTCTTCTCTGAGTCAACATTGAAAGAGTTCTATGATGAATCTATGCCATACGGTGCATACAGATGTTGAGTGTAGTCATGCCAAGACAAAAAGAAAAGAAATAAAAAGGACATTTGAATATCATACTTTTTCTGTACTATTGAAAATATATATAGCATTTGATTTCCATCAGTATTTCGTATGAATTTCATAGGTTACACTTGAGAAGTAGAGCTGTTCATTGAAAAATAGTTTAGCGCATGGAAGATCGAAAATAGAGAGTTTCGTGTCAAATAGTCTTATTTTGATTTCAAACAGTTTTATATAAAAACACAAACTCTATGAATACTTACAGCGACGTGGTTGTGCCAGCACTTTTTCAGTTTGATGATATGATATAAATTGTTCGAATTCATCGAGAAAGAAGTGACGCGAATAATGATCACCATTGGGTTTCCGTTTCGTCAATATTGAGCCAGTTTTTAATTCACTCAACACTCGCGTTATGTATTCATCGTTTGACGAAGACATTTCTTCTTCAGCTTGTATCCTTTACTTCGACTTGACGTTTTTAAGAGGAAAGAAAACGTATGAAAGTCGTATGTAAGCAGAAACATGAATCATACACATGGTTCAGTTATTCAAAATATTATTTTCCACAAAGAAAAAGTGTAAAACTAACGTAACGTCTGAGTGAATTATTTGTTAGTTTTCACTTGAAATACTGCAATTATCAGTCATGCATAATGAAAGAAAAAGTGTAGTAATTTCAAGTAAATTACCCTGTTATTTTAACTGATCGGAATTGTTGAGATATCATCCGCTTTTTTCCTTTGTAAAAGTTGCACACCTCAATGAATGAATATTATCAAAGTTCTCGAGATTATACCTGAAATTGGTTGAATTCTAAAAGTTCACACAATCATGATTACGATCAAGGTATTGTCACTTGCGATTTCTATTGCTTTTACTCGGCTGAAAGGTTTGCTTAATTATAAAAGATGGCCAAACGAGCATGACTATGTGTGCTAGAAATAATCTTATAGGTCAAACTATTGATTATGTGAATCGCGAACAATCGATGGACTCGAGTTTGAAAATAAGTTTTTCTTGTGGACAGTGATTTTAAAGAAAAAGTATCGTAAGATTCGTGTAACGATGCGTCGATCATAACAAAGCGAGAAAAAGAGATTTTTTTCGAGCAAAGTTCACACGAAAATTTCACATACGTCAACAGATTATTTGTGACAGTTTGAATATTTTTAATGAAAATCTTATAATCATAGAAGAAATAGATTTCCAAGCAAAAGAACAATACGAACTAACGACATGAACCGTTCTGTTTCAGATCTGCACTATCGTTATTATCCTATTATAAACGAAACAAACGAAATCCTTTCGCACGTAAATAGCACTTATTGTTCTATTCAAAAGTGGAATTTTCATTCGACGATATATCATTACAATACTCTTATAGAATCATTCTTTCAATACTATCTTTCAAAGTACAGTGAAAACTAAACACAAATGTTTCTCGAATGTTGTCAGCTCCGGAAACGACGACAAAGCCATGTAGGAAAACAACTTTAAAATCTAGTATCTATTATAACTAAATGATTTATTTTGAGAGTCAATCATACTAATAAAAATCTTACAGGCATAAGTGTCAGCAGTAGATAGAGACTCATAATTGAATGCTCGTGTAGCGATGAATATTTTATAGGTGCTAACAACAAAACAATTTGATAGTGTTGTCAAGTCCCAATGTCTCAATATTTTTGCATGCAAAGAATACTTTTTGATATGCAGAAAAGAAGAAAAATAGATATCAGATCAGAATTCTTCATGCAACTTATTCTGAAATATGCCTCAATGAAATACTCTAACATGTGTAAGTGGACATTTTCTTTTGGTATAAGTCAATTCTTTAATGACAGATTATTAGTGTCGTGTAGAGAAATATCTTTTTGGATTTCCGTTTCCGCTTCCCCGCTAAGCTTTCAAAATTTGTACGATGAATCTACTTTTCTTGTTTGCAAAAATCTATCATTACCAGCAGAAGAAAACTCTCTGACACCACCAAACCTTGAAAAAATGAAGATGATTTTAAATTAAAGATAAAATTATCACCAATGACACATAAGAATCATCGCTTGCATTAATTGAAAAAATAATTATCAAAACAAAATCCACAAACGAGGCTAATAATGATTCTGCTAGAGTGAAAATTGAGTATTTTAATGAATGTTGAAAAGCTATTTGACAACTCTTGAAGATGACTAGTCTAAGACAAACAAAATCATCGTCGTCGATAACAACTATGTGTATCATCATTCAATTTCTGACTACAAAGAAAAACAAAACACGCATGAGTTGTGAAATGCGCCCGAGTACCACCGACGAATGCAATTATACCTACGTGTATGCAAATGTGAATTTTGTTATGGATACTTGAAGGAATTGATTTTTAGTGAAGAGGACACCATTAACACTCCGTAACTGATAAGCTTCTATAAAAACCAAATATCTGATCTTAAATGAACACTTCGAACATCTGATTTCATACGATCAGTTGTGCAGAAAACATTTAATAAAAGAACTCGTGTGTCAACAGATTTGTGAAATGCTATCTTGAAACTGAAATGCTAGAAAAACCAACTAGAATGCTCGAGATGCCATCGAAGATGTTGGTTTTATACCTAACTTCTCTACTACTATCCAAGACGTGTCACTAGCATAACAGATAGTGATGCTAGTATTGTCATGTTAAGAGAGAGCTTCAATGATCTCTACATACCTGAATTTTATTCATGACTTTTTACCGAATAGTTCGTAAAGCAAGCTGAGCTTTTTCAATAGTTCCTTACATTAATTTATTTAAGTGACCTCATGACCCTTGCCTGTCGCATGTTTGCTGTAGAGAGTTACGACTAACGATACTCAGATGAGATTCCACATTGTACTCCAACCATATCGATATTGTTGCATCAATAATGATGCTTCATCGGTATCTATTTTAAAAACTTTGATGTAGATCGTATTCTTAAATAAAATAAAATCTCAATCATGCTTAGTTAGTTCGAATTTAATTTTTTACTCGGGAAATAGGTAGTAACATTGTTTTCATGCGATGATAGATCGTTGAGCTTTTTAAATTGAACTAGTATTGATACGAAATAAAGCTGGTGCTTAACATCAAAATGAAGTATTTACTTAATTTGTTAACTCTCAAGAGCATGCAGATATGTATCCATCAAAAACGTTGAAATTCTACACTTGACAATAGTTCTGGAATCCTTGGTGTAAAAACGATGAATACATGTTCTTATTCTTCGTTTTTTCTATTAAAATGTTTTCTTTATAAACGGATAGAAGACATTGAATGATTCACATTAAATACTGTTCAATGTAGTATGTTCCCTGCAATGAACTTCCGCAGCAGAATCAAGATTGAGTAACTGTAGGCTGAGCAATAACAATAACATCTAGCGATTCCTGTGTTTTAGCTATGAGAATGAGAGATATGCATATGGATGGATTTGTTTAGGTTAAAGTACTCAGCGTTCATCTCACTTGCAAGCAATTGCCCAGATCTAGAGCAGCAATGCGATACCTGCGACACATCTTCCCTGTGTCACCTATACCGACATCCTAACTGTGGATCCACGTGTACTATGCTAGAGGGGTGGAAAATGCTGCTTCGTTCGATAGATTTATTTCTCGAGTTTAGAACAAGTTTTTATTTACATCACAGTAGTTTACTGTGTTTTCGATTCATTCAATTAGAAAGTATTCATAGATTTGATTTTCCCCTCTTAAATGAAACATGATCGATCTCAAAATAGCAATTCATGAGTGATAGAATGTAAAATACTGATCAGACCTTGAAAGAGCGAATTATAATCATCAAAAAAGACCTTCTTTACCCGCACAATTGTTCGTACCTTCCACCCATGTAAAAATAAAAAGGCATTTAACGAATTGATTTTCAAAATTAACGAAAAAACGTGTTAAATCAAAAATTAACGCAGCTTCAAGAAAAACAGTTCATGAAGTTTCGTTACATTACGTGAACGCGTGAGAATTCGTTGAATTTTTCACGAATTTTCATGCATTAATAACTTTTTAACTGTTACTAATGCATTAAATATCATGAAAAACTGTATCTGTTTTCACGCGTGAAGTAGTTTAACGCATTTTCTTGAATTTTTATTTTTTTAATGAACAATCACTGATTTATTTTGGTTAAATTCTACATATGTTTTCACGCGTGAAGTAGTTTAACGCGTTTTCTTGAATGTTTAGTTTTTTAATGAACAATCACTGATTTATTTTGGTTAAATTCTACATATGTTTTCATGCGTGAAATAATCTAACGCGTTTTCTTGAATGCTTAGTTTTTAAACGAACTATCACTTATTTATTTTGGTTAAATTCTACATATGTTTTCACGCGTGAATTAATCTAACGCGTTTTCTTGAGTTTTTAGTTTTTAAACGAACGATTACGTATTTCATTTCGTTAACTTTAAATGTTTTCATGCGTAAGCTAATTAGAGATTATATTCAGTGACATCAATGAACTTCCTATCTCAAGTTGCTATGTATCGATTATGAATTATGCAGTGAAGTAACCTAAGTGTTTATGGATCTTTTATGTCAATATTAACATCAGACTATCGGTTAGCGAGGGGATGTCTGGGTCTGTTCCAAGGGGGAAAATGCTAATTTTTTTGGTTTAAATCCGAAACAAATCAGATTTCAGCTGTTTCGCGTTTGGTCTAATCCCTTCAAAAAATTGAAAACATGTCAGACTTTTTGGGAAATCTCCTAATTGTATCTGCAAAATTTTTGAAAATTTTATATCATTTCTGCCAGAAAATCTAAAAACGTCCTTGAATTTTACGTTGATGATCTAGGCTCTGCCGAAAAATGCGATGAAGACTTTTCTATCAAATTTTTAGCCCCTCCCAGTCTTTAAAATAATCGACAATCCTGGTAA
>OENT01001053.1:45872-59396 GCA_900239685.1 Rotaria macrura | reverse complement strand
AACCCTTAAAGGGTTTCAGATAGTAACAAACTCGGAAACCCTCTCCGGGTTTTATGGGATACGGTTTTTTTTTAGAGAGTAGCAATAAACGCTTCTGTCGAAATTGACGTTGACAACGCGGCAATGACCCCTATACACAGAAGTCATATTGCTAAACAGTTTATCAACAACAATGTACCACAATTATTCGAGCTGTCATTTTCTGAAGTATATATGACCGACATAAAAAGTAAAGTTGAAAAGGAAAACCCCAAAATAGTGATGAACTTGAACTTTTATTAGCTCAAGAGTTTAAAAATATTGAAGTTAGAGTTGTAAAAAATGATGCGAATCCATGAAAAATAAATCTTTGTGTCTTTTTTCTCCTAAAGGTGAACGAATAAAACATTGCAATATGGCGTTTGATAGTAATCGTAGTAGGTTATCAGTCACTATAAGAAACTATTTGAGAGTGACATATATATATATATATATAAGGACAAATTTGCATAACAAGATGTGCAACGTTTTTTGGCGACAGCTGTATTTCTCTTGATAGAAATTTCGAAAAATACAGAGCATACGATGTCAAGGGAATAAAACATCAGATTTATTTTATTTATTTAAATGAATATTTCGAACTTTTTCATTTGAAAAAATTCGATGACTTCGATTATATTACAAACTCAGGTCGAAAAGCTACGATCTTATTCGACTGTAAATACTGAAATGTAGCAGAAAACGGCATCTTGCATGTTCGCCATGTATGATGATCGTTTACGACGAAAGATGATCTTACACGACGATGATATACGATTGTTGCAAACGTCAGTTCTAAACGACTGTTGTAAACGACTGTTGTATACGCTCGTAGTTCTGTCGTTGGTTTGTTTGACAACAGAAATTATGATTATCATAGAAATAAGCTAGGGAGAATTATTTTAAGATTAATTATTTGTCTTTAGTTCTGTAGAGAGCACAGTATTATCAAACATATGACCTCTTCATGTATCGTTGATGTTGAATGGTAAAATATTTTAAATAGAAGCATGATTTTATGATAAAATGTCCTCAGCTGAGTATTCATTCAGTTTACTATTTCATTATTCATTTAAATAGTTAATGATGCTATATTAGCAACCTGGCTCGTACCAAATGTGTAGACGTCAAAGCGAAAATCGCCTGCGGTACTTTATAATTTTCTGCACGTTCATCTCTGTCAATAAAGTTGAAACCATGTATCGGGAATAAATGTTAATTTAAAATTTTCCACAGAGCACTAGATTTTCAGAATACCAACGTTGCTTGATGGAATATACTTGAATAAACTAAGTACGCGATAAACTAATTTATTTGTCATTCATTTATTTCACACAAGGAATACAGTGAGGCTTTTGACTTCCTTCAAACCGTCATTTTCAACACTGAATTGACATGAAAGAAGATTTCCAGGGAATATGTAAGACAGTTTCCTTTTGTTCGATACTAAACATATCACTGCGAAAGGATGTCATCGTAATGCAATGTTTAGTAAAGAACAAAGAGAAATTGTTTTACATATTTTCTTGAAATTTTATTTCATATCAATTTAGTGTTGAAAATTGCTCTTCGAAAGAGATTGAAAGATTCATTTTATTCTTCATATGAAATAAATAAATGACAGATTAATTAGTTACATCGTTATGAGTATTCAGTAGAAAATACTTTTCGCGCACAAAACGTTTTTGCTTCTTCGTCGATATTTCTATGAAACCGTATATTAGTGAGATTGAAACATGTTTGGAAGAACTTTCGTCTTAGAAACGATTTTATTAAAAAATTACTTTCGATAATGAATTAATAACGAAAAAATTACTTTTTCTTTCATAGCAAAATTTCAATGAAGTAGTACGAAGGGAAGTCAAAAAATATTTTTCTTTAGATACATTGCAGTGAACATAATTTTGGATAAGTGAAAATAAATTTTTCATAAGGGCTCATTTTAGTTTTGACCCAATGGAATGGAGCAGAATTCTGGTAGGTGAAAAATGAATTTTAGAATCATGAAGTCTGTTTAGATACTTTTAAATTTAACAAGATATCAGGTAAAATTATTTTTTAGAATAAATTTTCTTGTTTTTAGATATAATCCTATGTAACATAACTTAGGCAAGTTAAAATTAAGCTTTTTGGTTAGGTAAAATCTAATGGTACGCAATTTCGGTACGTAAAAATTATTATTCTGAATTAAAGTTTTTGTTTAGGTGAATTTCTATAGAGGAATTTAAAAGTAAGCTCGAATAAAATTTTCAGAAGAGATATCTTTACATCTTAAATCACTGAGGGAAGTCATGGTATGATTAAGTGAAGTCGGAGACGAAATTGTTTTTGTGTTTGATTTATTTATATCGAATTGGATAAGAGTATATCTAAAGTAAAACAAATTTCATCTTCGAATTTGCTTTATTAAACCATGACATTAAATGATGCATACGAGAGGTGGGGTGAGTAGGTTAATGAGAGAAACAATGTCGTTTTACGGTCTTATATTGTGACGTAATACGATCGTTATTCAGGAGGAACGGAAAAACATGAAATATGTTCATTTATGGTCGTAATTTACACTAGATTCGACAGTCCACGATAGTATACGACGCTGTATACGACCGTTCACGATAGCCGTATCGCTTGACCTGGGAAACTGAAAGTTACCACAATACTTTCATTATTTCAATCATTTTTATCTCATGAAGTCACGCTCTCTAGAAGCCAAAGTCTCTTGATTGGTTTCATCTTGCCTACATGATTTTTATCTCGTAATCTTCATGTTTCCTCAAAACGGCCTTGCTAGCAATAGTTTCAGTATTTCTGCATCATTCTCATTCCTTTAAATTACGTTTTCCGGAGAATAATAAAAATTACTTGATTAATTTCATTATTTTTGCATCATTTTCATCTCATGAATTTACGTATTCTCGAAAAATGATAATAAATTTGATTTGTTCAGATTTTTAAAGTCATTTTCAGCCAGTTATTTGAATTATTTTCAACTACTAATGTGTCAGATTGGATTCATTACTTATGTGCGGAGATCTTTGAAATTTGAAGCTGCATAAACATGTAGAAATTATTTTTTCTCTATTTTGAATTTAAAGTGACTATCGCACATGACATTCATGTGAAATATACATTTGAATAGTTAATTCTAACGTTTCACAAATGCTATCCTTACAAATGTTTTCTTGTAAAATAAAGTATTGTGT
Source organism: Rotaria macrura (assembly GCA_900239685.1). Taxonomy (NCBI): domain Eukaryota; kingdom Metazoa; phylum Rotifera; class Eurotatoria; order Philodinida; family Philodinidae; genus Rotaria; species Rotaria macrura. The sequence continues at coordinate 56,175 of OENT01001053.1, read as the reverse complement.
AAGAGCGCATAGGATATCTTACGCTGCTGATTTTACATACAATTAACGAAATTAAGTATAAGATTCAACTACTATAGTCTGTATGATTCCGTTGTAAGAAAGATGGTTAATGTTTATTTCACAGCCCCTCGAAGCCCCCTTAACCCAAGCTTTGGGAAAAGCCGAGGTGCTGCTTGCAGTTCGTGCTGCAGGAACCGGGTTTGGTCTGTAGGGTGTTGGATAGCTTTAATACTAGAATTTGCATTAATACTAATGGTTTTATGAAATTGGTTTCGGTGAAATTCTAATCTTTTTAAGACACGACTTACGTGCCAAAATCATGCGTGAACTTTAAACACATGATGAAAGAAAATGTTCATTTCACGATGAAAAATGGAATTTTCTCCATTTTGGTGATCCCTTCCAGTGAAAAATATTCACTAATTTCAATCGGATTTTTCTGCACCATAATCAAAATTTAAATCGATTGATAATTTTGATTATCCTTGATCATGAGGTAACCATTATTTAATATTGTAACTTATCCCATGTGAAATCTTCTGATTGAAATCGGATTACTCTGCAGCAAAATCAAGATTACAAATCGATTAGTTATTTCGATTTTGCTGCAGAGTAATCCGATTTCAATCAGAAAATTTCACATGGGATAAGTTACAATATTAAATAATGGTTACCTCATGATCAAGGATAATCAAAATTATCAATCGATTTAAATTTTGATTATGGTGCAGAAAAATCCGATTGAAATCAGTGAATATTTTTCATTGGGTTTTCTCTAAAATATGTTTCAATAAAATGATATCATTTCTATCATTATTTCCCATGCTTTTATTCCATGGATACTACCCTATTCTTTGATCAGAAGTGTAAATTTTTAGTGGCATGGATTCATAAAAAATTTAGATAAAAAATTGAACAAGTAACAACGTAAGGTATTGATATTGATAAAATCTTGATAAGGGATTATTTTAATCTGAAATTGTTACCAATTAATGTTTAAAGAGCGCTTCTATTATTTGTAGAAAAAGAATGATACGGCTACTGCAAAATTCGAGGAGATTCTTTTTTTTCTTTTTTGATGTCCCATGAGAATCATTCCGACGATTGGATCCGATCGGATCCGACTGGCATCCAATCATGTTTCTATCGGAGTTTCTCTTATCCGACGAAATCCCATCGGATTCCTGGTTGCGATTCCTGATTCGGATCCCTAGTGTTGGATTTTATCGAATCCTACTATCGGAATCCGATTGGATTTCATCGTGCGATCAGACAGGCCTCTACTGTTGGGTTTAAATGCTAATTCGTACTCAAATATCCCAGGGCAAACAACCAGATGTTAAGATCTGATAAGATTCTGCATCTGATCTTGTATGATCTTGTAAGATCAGACGAAAAATCGTATGAAAATCGTAGTCTCGGAGATCTTGGATCAGATCAGACATTCAGATTCTTGAAAGATCATACACATTTATAAGATCTTTCCAGAATCTGACTGTGAGATCTGATGCAAGATCTCAGAGACGACGATTTTTTGTCAGATTCTTGTCAGATTTCACCCATATTCCAAGATCTTGTATGTTGTTCATAAGATCTTGTGTCAGAGTTTTCGACCTGGGTAAGAAAATAGGTTTCTTCCGTCGGATCCGTTACTGTTTCCACAACACTGGATTCCCATAAGATTTCATCGTGTTGTAGGATCCGATCGGATTCTGTATGGGATTCATTCACCTGGGGTTGTGTGATTGATCTTGACGAGCTGATCATGAACCTATATTTTTATTTAAAATCGATCATAGTTTGACTGCGAAAACCTACAAAACTGGAAGGACTAAGATACCATTTTTAGGTTCCATTTACTTTTTCTATAGAGATGGCCGAATTTCAATTCCGGTTATTTGCTGAACTTTTGAATATACTATGTATGGCGTCAGCGTGTAAAACTGAAAGAAAAAACGTTATTTGACAATATTTGTTACCGACATGCTGTCATCTAATTACTCCACTCTTTTTTGTTGTCTATTTCTTCTCTACTGTCTCTATCCTAGTCTTTATTGTCATCCCTATGTATAAACAAATAAATATATTTATATAGATGTCCTATTCTCTCTTTGGTGGCTCTCTGATGTTTGATTGTCAAATGGACCTGTCTATACTAGAGTCCTGCAAGGGTATGAATTTCGTTACCCTACCCTACAATTTTTTTTCGTACCCTAGCCTTACCCTATCCTAGGGTAGGGTAGGGCTGCAGGTCTCTAGTCTATATGCGCACATTTTTCGATTCATAAACAAAGATTTAAAATCTGGGTAATCTCTTTTTTTTCACGTTAATAACATGTTTATCAGATAAGGCTAGAATAATTGTATCAGATATACACATATGCATAGATCCATCAGACTAAAAATATGTATCACTAAGCATTCTTGTAGACTCGTCTACTTTTTTGTAACAAGATATGATCTACGTGTTCTATTTTCTTAGAATCACAAGTTCGTAGGATAAAGAAGTATCAATTTAGTTTATTGTTAATTTCATTGTATCGTGCAGAAAATCCATGTTTTACTTACTGCCTTGGACAGTTAGAGAAAAAAAGGTGAAACATCAATATCATATTCATAATCAGTGTTAAAAACTACATCGAATCATATATGCCTTACAAATTTCATTCCGAGAAAAAAAGTAACCCTACGGCGTGTTAAAATTTTTAGCGTATAAACTCGCCTAAATCACGTTTTACTTCTAAGTTGAATTGAAGTGGCGGAACATGTCTAGACGACATTACAGTTTGTATTGCGTTTGAAATTAATTCATCAGCTACCGTACCTGCCCAGGTCGAACGATACGGACCGTTGAGTGGACGCAGTTATACGGACCGTAATATCATTAAAATAGGGCCGTATACGGCCGTATTTTCACAGTATACGGCTCCGTGTCCGGTGCTATTTCTGGGCACAGTAATAAAGGATCGTATAATGTGAAAATACGGCCGTATACGGCCCTATTTTAATGATGTTACGGTCCGTAGAACTGCGTCCACTCAACGGTTCGTAAAGGATATCCGTTTTGATCGACCTGGGTGGTCACAAAATGTGTTTCATGTTACGTGCGTCAGGGCGCATTTCGTTATTGCAATTTACCCCTTCAAACAAAAAGCGGCTGAGACACGTTTACGCAAATACTGTTTACATGCGGCAAGGTTACTTTTTCCTCGAAATACAATTTGCTAAAGCGCAGATGATTCAATGTCATACGTGGCGATGCAACTTCATTCTAGGATGCGCTAAAATTTTTAGTTAAAGCACATCTGGCAACAGAATAAATAGAGTACAAATCCTATTTAAATCATAAGATTCTAATTGCTTTTTCTTTGGAATAAATAAAATACCTTCGCCCAACCTTCACTATGCTATTCATATAGGCTGTAGTTTTATATGAAGTTTTAGTAATCAATTGTAATCAGAGTCGATCGTATGACTCATGAATTTTCGATTTTCCTTTCACGGCTCTTGATTAAAATTGTTTGTAAAATTAGTAAAAATGGGTTAAAATCACATAATTAATTATAATGAATTTTAATCTATTTCAATCTGATTTCAGCTGCAATTATTTTGTACAAGCGTGAAGGGATTGGAAAGAGTTTTTGTTCATTTTTGTATGGTGATTACCATTATAGGTTTTCTTTCTAGATTTTAATTGTTTATAAATCTGATAACTAGGTAATTATCTAATCTGACATTGTTTTCCTGGACAACAAGAAATAATGAAGTAACTGAAAAAGCTATTTAAAAGATAACCTGAAATAATAAACTATTCATGTGAAAATCAACATTGTAAATCAGATTAAAAATCGATTATAGTTTAACTAATATAATCTGATTTTAATGAGAATTTTCAGGGTTCAAGACTAATCTTATTAGATTTAAAATTTTATTAATATGATTATTATTATGATCAGTTTTAAAAAACGTACAATTCGTACATATCAATTTCTAATAATCAGTTTTAATTGGTTCTTTCAAAATAGTCAATTATAATAGCTTAAAAGAGATTAAAATTCCTTTTAATCATGTCCCTAAGACTGAAAAATCATGATATAATAGGTTATAATGTTGCCGTCATAATTGATCTTTGATTTGATTTTTATCCTTTTTCTTTACAATGCTTTTTCACATGGATATTCAGCAGAATATGACGTTATTGTGACGATTTTAGATAGAAGAAGAGTTAATGCTGATGGTGTTACATTTTATTTAGCGTCCACGTATCACAAGTCCGCTCGCGTTCATCTATAACACTCGTTTATAAACGCAACCAAGAAAGAGAGAGAAGGAAAAGATACAACAAGAGAGATGATAGACATAACATTACGAAGATGATGATAGCAGGAAAGATAATTGTGGAAGATGATATGTGTATTCCTATCTATCTACTCTTCTCTATATCTCTACAAGACAAAACAGCTATTTAATTTCTTTTATAGCTATTTAAACACTTCTATAGTTATTTGAGCGTTCTATAACTATTAATTCATTTCTATCGTTATTAAATCTTCTATGCTGTTTATCTGTGATTGGGTGTCTATTTAAATACCCATCGATATTTATTCGTTCCTTTAGCTATTTGATCTTTTCTCTCCTTGTTTTCTGATAGAGTATGTGTTTAAATAGCTTTTGCTATTTAAAATCTTCTGTAGCTATGTAAAACTGTCAATAGCTATTTATTCTTTTCCAAAGGTATTCAATTATCTGAAGTGATTAAGAAAGATTGAACCACTATTTCAATATAGGTTGGTTAATTATCGGTTTGAATAGCTTTCTGGATATTGGTAGATTTTCTATCGGGCCCTTAAGATAACTCATAGAAAGTGGGAAAAATTGCATAATGTAGGTAGATTTCGTTTGTCTAATGAACCGTGTCACATATCCAAGATTTTGGAGAAGTGCTCGCTTCTCCCACAGGAGCTGCCACATCTCCCATGGGGAAGCTACCCGCAGTTGAGAGATGCAGCTATGTGCCCCATGTAAACACAAAACGCAGAAATCGTGCGTTGAAATCCGTTTTTCGTGTGAAACGCATCTACACACGATGAAAAATAAATAAAAAATGCGCCTGAACGCGATTTTGCACAAACTGCGTCTGAACGTGGGTGGACTTGGACTGGAAATGTATGTCGACATGTTCTCTTTTGGATTCGCGTCTCCAGTGAAACATTTTTTGGGTCTGAACGTGATTATACTTAGAAGCACGTCTAGTTGCGATTTTTCTACTGTTGCGTCTCGCTGGATCTATTATGGAGCACTGTGTCTGAGCGCGACTTTATTTGAAAATGCGTCTCCAGTGAAACATTTCTTGTGTCTAGACGGGGTTTCAGTTGCAACGCGTTTGAACACAAAAATTTGTCAAGCATGAATCACGCTCAGATGCATTCGATGTGTCTCCGGTTAAGATATAAACCAGACTCGATTCAAACTCTTGTTACAACAATAAATATTTCCACGTTATGTACATTCCCCGGAAACAGTTCTCAAAATTTTCTAGAAAGTTAATTTTGTCTGAATGACATCGAAGGTTCAAAAATTTTGAAATTGTTTTTTCTCCTGGAAGTTGATGAGTGCCGTTTTAAATAGAAGAAAGCAGGTGTATCGATTCTAAAACATCTGTAGTCAACAATTGAAAAATGATAAAATGAAAAGAAAAATATAGAATATTTCTCTAAAACATTAATCGGCATAATTGTACATTTTTTTAAATAGTGTAATTCATTTTATAAAATCTTATTTTTTTGGACAAGTAAATGCATTTTTATTTAAGACAATAGTGAAAATTTTAAATATGCCGAGCATTTCACTGACACATACATCTGTGAATGCTGTTAATAGACAATACATACATAGATTATGTTTCGTTCTGTACCTTATGTGATCACATGTGATTCAATGGTATGTACACTTGCTTTCTAATCGCTAGCTCATTTGTTCTAATCTCGCTTCTATCAGTTTAGAAGAATTACCATTTAAACTTTTCGTTGACCTCTGGTAAGGTAAAGACTATATCGTTAGGCAAATATCGATAGCGACTCAGATCAAACCTGAGACGGATTGAAATACATTTTTGAAATTTAAAATATCTAGTCGATCGCTTACCGGTGCCACTTTAGACTGGATCACGTCAGGTAGCGATCTTCTTAAGAATCGCTTCTAAACGAGAACTAATACAGAGCCGTGTCAAAACGCAAAAAATGTTTCATCCGAGCTGCGTCTCTACGCGTTGATTTTCTTTGATTTCGCCGCAAACAAAACTCGGCTCAGACGCATTTTCACTCAAAAAATGTTTACATCTGCGGAGATGTATAATCTCTCTTAGATGTGCACATCCCCGTATAGGATATTACTTCTCTCACGGAAGATGCTGCAACTCCTGTGGGAGAAGTGAGCACTTCTCCAAAATCTTGGATAAGTGTCACTGCTAAAGTTCACGAAAAACAATTGAACTGTCTTATGGTCATAACGAAGAATTCACAATCAGAATAGATGTTTAAGATATCAAATAAATATCTCATTGAGCATGACTAAGCAGTAGCAAAAATATTGCGCGACTCGTTAAAATACGTATTTTGATATAAGAGAAGCAGAAGTAAACAATAATAAAAACTTTAATACTTTATTAGGCCTACCCAAGTCTTCTCCGTTTGCTTGTTTGAGCTTATTCAAGCCTATGAAATTTTCCACCTTTGTTGATGTTGTTTTTGACTCTGATTACGAAAATGATGTTGATTTTCCTTCATAACTGACTTATGTTGAAAAGAATGGCTGATACGAAATAATTTTTCTCTATTTCCTCTAACTGTTCAAAGGTAATTTAAGTAAAACATGGAATTTTTGAACGATGCAACGAAACTTAGAAAAATATTAAACAGATAATTTTGTAACCGATGAACTGATGACTCAGACAAGATATAACACATAGATCCATCTGTTCTAGCAAAAAACAAATTAAGTTTACTAGAATGTTCATGCATAGATAGTTTTAGTCTGATGAACCTGTTTCTACGTAAGAATAGAATCATTTTAGCCTTATCAGTTATACGTCTAATCAAATCACATGTTCCCGTTCAGTTTAATGTGATGATTCCGAATATAGAATTTTTAAAAGTTTACAGAATAATCCAAATTGAAATTAAACAATTTCTATGTAAAAAGTAAATTCAATGTATAAATGATATTTTCTGTCCCATTCAATTTTGTAAAGATTTTCTCAGATAGACAGTGATCGATTCGAACTAGAAGGTATAGATTCTCAAATAACTCTTCAAGATCCATCAAATAATATACAAAAGAATAATAAAACAAGTCTACACGAGTTTTCCATTATCCGCACTGTACATAATTCCATACTAAGATGCCCGAAAGGTTAACATGGCTCATTCATCATTCTCTTTCAAAAACGGGTATCATGCTAAAGGTTACTTCTATTATAATGATTTTAGTCATTCATCTAGTTGATTGTTATAGTAGTCGCACTTTTTCTTGCATGTTCAACAAATCTCAAAATGCTGCCATGCGTAAGAATAATCTCAGGCATCCTTTTATATACTGGTGGGAATTATTCTGTGCAAGTACAATTTAATCACAATACGCTTCTCATTGTCATCATATTCATATTGTAATAAATAAAACATCACATACATTGTATCCTTCATCATTATAAACAGGTAGCTATCAATTGAGTATTTATCTTGAAGGCACTAACCTATTAGCGACAAATTTCAATTCATTGATTTATATTCTTCTCATCAAGGTTTGATCATTCTTTATCAATACGTGAGCATTATCACGTTTTCAAAAACTAGTTATTATGTATCTACATAACTGCAAGTTAGAACAAGTAATACAAGCACTATTCCGAGATATGAACTATTAACTTTTCTTCTTGACCAAAACTGTACTGAAACACATGAACACTCTTTAAAGTAGGCAAATTCTACACAGTAAGCCATTCCCTCGATTCTTTTACTTGATAATGAAAAATAGAACTAAATACTCTGAGGATAACCATATGGACGAATAGAGAAAATATAAACAATAGATATTTTCAAATAGTACGTATAAATTTGCCGGCAAGATTTGATATATTGACGATGGAAATATCTTAAATTCTGTTTGAATCGCAATCGAAAATAAGAATACTCACATTTTACTCTTTTCATGATATTATTAAGTTAGTTGTCAATGTCACAAGCATACTTATTTAACTCAACTAATTATCAGACATACTCTTCAATTCAGTGTATGTAAAAGAGCATAGGAAGAGACTCGGAAATGAACTAGAAAAAATATTTTCTAGTCATTAACCTCAACAAACTATATTTGACTTTATCACTGGTATTTTTCATTATCCACATTTTAATTTTTAAAAGCATTGCCTAAACAAATTTAAGCATGCACTTATGTTTTCAATTTTTTCAGCTCGATATCACATAAAAAAATGAGTAATTACTTTCAAATCGCTTAGTTTTTTTTTCAAAATAAAATCCCATAGAAGTGCTGCATGGAATAGAAAGAAATCTTCGTTTGCTTCATTTTTTTAACATTTTATTTCATTATCTTTCTTGTCAAAACCAACACATTTGGATACCATTTTTTTCAGATATATTAAATTATTATTGAATTATCTCAAATTTACATTTATGCCTGGAAAGACTGATTGACAATGCACGCCGGGAGAAGTTATAGTTGGGATAGAGACACTTATTATCCAAAGCCAATGTTTATCTATATTAATAGAAAAGCATTTCTATGCTTCATGATAAAAACTTTGCCCCTTCGATATCCTCTCAATTTTATTATCTGAATTTATCTCCAATCAATCGGGCTCTAAGAAAGCAATTAGAAATGACAAAGACTTTAATTGACATAGCGAATTTGACAGTCTCCAATGGTAAAATGACAGACAGACATGATGTTTCAGATAATCTCAGTCTGCCTAAGTAACTTGACGCGCACTTAAGAAAATAGTTAGTAGGTTACATCATTTTATTATTCAAGACAAGAAAAACGTAAGCAACGTGTAGCATAATTGTCTACAGAAAAGCAGGAAACTCTCATCGATTCTTTGGTAATTAATGATTTACTTGATACCCCCAGCAACCTTATAGCTTCAATTAAAATACATATGAAATAGACGTTTTAGGAGAAACTGCATTAAACAAGAGCTATGTGGTAGGCTTTTTAATGCTGTCTTGTAAAATGAAGATTACATAAGAATATATATGTAAAGAAGTCTCATGGTGTAGACTTATTCACTGTTTGCATACGAATCTTCTCCAGACTGATAGAAAATCATCACCAACGTATTAAAATATTATTCATTCGTTTTTCAAAGATTTTCTAGATATTCTCTCTTCACGAATGCGAATCTTCTTTTTTTGACCGAAAACTGTTATACTGCTGTTGTACGTAATGAGAAAAGTACATACTAGTTGTATGCGAAAACACGTTTTCAATTGAAAAATGCTTGTTTTTTCTTGTTTATAAAAGTAAAGCTTCTACTATTCTTAAACAGAACATAAATATATACATTCTTTAGGCAATTTGTTTTCTTTGACTTTAATAGTTGAGATAAATCAAACTGAACTTAGATAACCTTGACATTCACAAAGAACAGAAAACTTTTCTCATTTTTTTAAAACCTCTGCAAATCATAATCTTGCTAGTGTAAACATAGTGGATTTTCATGTCAGTTTATGAATTCATCATGCTGGAATTACAATATTAATATTCGTGTTTATTTAGATGTTTTTGTTCTTGGACTTGAACTTTTTCTAGACATGTAACCTATGACGAATCGTTGTTTAAGTGATCACCAATAGGAGTCAATGAAAATCAATTCAAGAATATACAGAGAAAGAAAGAAGAGGTACTGTACTTCTCTTAAAAATATCATACAGGGGATCCCAAAATAATAGGACACCCCCTATTTTTTAATTCGAGGCTATGTTTTATTTTCCAGATGCTACATGCTGGTATGTTGTTCTGATGTTTATGTGTGGATAGTTATCTAGTATCTACTTCTGGTATTCCCTAGATTTGTTATTTAGTATATTAGTGAGAAATATGATAAAAAGCAAAAAATTGCTGTCCCGAAATTACATAACACCCCTCCTATTTTGAACTTCAAGACTTTGTCTTGTTTCCGACAATTTATATTACTGGAATATTTTTTTTATGTGAATATAGAGATATTCATCTAGTATCTTTTCTATTAATCAATATCTTTGCTAGAGCCTTGCAGACGCTTCAGTGA
>OENT01001053.1:0-45638 GCA_900239685.1 Rotaria macrura | reverse complement strand
TCGAAGATGTTACTCAGTAACGAATAAAGAAAAAAGCTGAAATTTATACTGATAATAGGTGGTGGTACCCTCTACTATTTCTGCAAGTTTCAAGTCGAAAGAACCTTTATTTCAAAGGAAACCAAGTATCTTGAAATCGTGTCCTCTCGATTGCGGAGTGCATAATTTCATCTAAAAGGGCCATTAACAGCTAATACGTTAACTTTAGAAGTTTGGCGAGGAAAGCGGTAATCTGGCTTAAACATGGGTAGGTTTCATGAATAAGAATTCAAACTCTTCTAATGTCGAAAAACATTTTTTCGAGAAGGTGGTTCATTAATCACTGAAGCGTCTGCAAGGCTCTAGCAAAGATATTGATTAATAGAAAAGATACTGGATGAATATCTCTATATTCACATAAAAACGATAGTCCAATAATATAAATTGTCGGAAACAAGACAAAGTCTTGAAGTTCAAAATAGGAGGGGTGTTATGTAATTTCGGGATCCCCTGTCTGATATTTTTTTCGGACTTTGACAAGTAGAAATTGAAGAGGGAAGTCGAGTTACTCTAATCACTTCTGACATAATTATAACATCATTTTTCATTACTTTGTTTTCATACATTATAAAACTAAGTATCATTTTGATTCATAGAAAATAATAGCAGGAATGACTTATGCAGTAATAATCTCAGCAATTTGCGAAAAAGTGGATAAAAAAATATTCTTTTGGAAAGCGTAAAACATTTTATTTATAATCAAATCTTTGTTTTCTTCAGTACTCTATGAAATCGACTTTTTTTGTAAGAGGATTGTCGAAGAAAAAAATCTTAATTATAAATATCCGAACAGATTTTTATCCGTATTTAATGATCTAAATCTTCCGAATCGATCCCAATTTTGATTTTTCTGCGCACTAATCTGATTAAAGATAAATCATTTACTATTGGTATTAGATTCATTGTATTATTTTATAGGAAACTATATCATTGGAAGCCACGTTACTAAAAGTCTGTTATTCGCAAGCGACGATGTGACAAATAGAAATCTTGCTAAAATCGTCTATTCGTTATTGTGTTCGAGTGTTGATATCTTAAAAATTATTCGTCTATGTCAGTTTTGTAATTGAAAACATTGTTAAGCATTCTTATTATATTTTTAACGAATCTAGTTATGTTATCGTGTGTAATTTGTCTTTTGTTTCATTTTTTTATTGATACCCATCGAGTTGGAAGATAGTCTTGATACAGTGTAAGAAAACTTGATTATTTTTGTTAGGTGACATGAATATAATTTGCTTATCATTAATTTAGTAGGACCACTTGGTCTGATGAGATGTTGCTATGTATGCCATTTTAATCGAATATATTTTTTGTGGCACAAAGAGTTTCATAGAATAATCTGAAGTTAGGATGAGCAGACATTCGATTAGTTTTATGTATCTGTGTGTGTGTGTGTGTGTGTGTGTATGATTCGACGGGTTGAACTTCGGGTGAACAGTAATTTCTATTAATTATATTTCTTCTGATGTTATGGAAAGCTTTCAAAACCAAAATCTTGTCAAAAAAATGCTCTAGCTGCCTACATTTTGATGAGTCCAATCGATGACAAACATAGGTAAATTATCTAGTATAATCTTCTCTCTTTTCCTTTCGCTTATGCTTTCTTGTTTTCCTCAGTTTACGAAAGTGTCTCCAGGAAGTAACGTACATCCTACTATGGTAAGATTTTCTCGAGAACACTCATTCTTCTTATTTTCGAGAACAACATAGTTGTTCGATTCTCAGAAAATATAACTGAACAGATAAAGATATTTTTCGATAGTGCTTGATGCTAGTGCACACTTATTTTCTAGCGTATCATTACACCGTTTTCAAGCTGTCAGCACACTAATAAGCTACACAATATTTTTTTGCAAAGTATTTCATGTGTGGATGAATCCTTTCCTTTGATTTCATGCGTCAGATATTATGAATAGTAGCAGTTGTTTTGTTTCTTTCCCTATTTTCTCTATTTGATTTCATAAACATTAGAAACAAATTTATTCAATCGAGTTTCGTATTGTTCTGTTTCTAAATATTTTAATGAGAAATATCGGGAGTTCATTTAGATTCTTTCGGACGTAGAAAAGCATTTTTGCAGATTTAGTCCTAGCAATCAAAGTAACTCATCAGTAAATAAAATAAATGCACTCTATCTTTTTCTTGGAAATCATGACATGTGTAATTTTAGTATTAAAACAATAAGGATATGACGGCTACGTAAGTTTAACTGGTTTTTTTGTGTAAAATACAGTATCAGACAAAAAATAACGACAACTTCACCCCATGTTTTTTTCGCCGTACGGGAGGCACACATGTACCTCCTAAGTTTATTTTTCTTTACCAATACTAAAAAGAAAAAAAAAGAAATGGAAATATCTGTTTAATTTGACATTTTGAAAACTTTTCATGAGACAATTCTGTAAAACGTTTTCAAAGTCCTCAATTGTGTTTTTAATTTTTAGATGAATCGATATTTATGTGAACCGAATAACTTGATGCTAAATAATGTGACAGCATATCAATTTTCACAAAAGCTAAGTGATATATCCATATATATACTACCAATATTGGCATTGGCAGGTAATAGTTTAACAATACTTATAGTTCTAACCAATCCTCAGTTAAACTGCTCATCATTCGCTGTATACGTTAAATCACTGGCTATTTCTGATACATTAGTACTCATTTTTAAATTTCTTTCATATATAAATAAAACATCTAAATACTTTTACTTCTCATCAATGTGTACCATACTAGTATTTTTTGGTGAAACTAGTGTACTCTTATCAGTATGGATAATTGTCTTACTAACAATTGAACGTACATTAGTTATTCTATTTCCATTACATAAAACAAGACTTGTATCAAAGAGCCGTGCTCGTGCAATAGTATTGATCATAGCAATCACAACAACAATATTTTCAACTCGAATTTTAATCATACCTATGGATCCACACGTAGAAAAAGAAAGTCGTTGTCATCCTGTATTGAGCTGGCAGTATTATCGACGAATCAATGCCACAATAACAGAATTTTGTTATTGTTACATTCCATTACTTATAGTTATGATCGGTAATTTGTTAACAATATTTACACTTAAGCGAGCAATGACTCGCAGACAAGATATTCTAACACATAGCTATTCTACAAAAAAGCATCTCACAGATTCAAATGAAAACCAATTGATGCTGATGTTATTAATTGTAACATTGATGTTCATTGTTTATTTTGTTCCCTTCACCATAATCAATGTCATATCACGATTAGGTTTACCATTTAATTATTGTTTCACACAAAAATCTTTTGAAATCTACGTAGTAATACGTGCAGCAAGTGATTTATTAAAAGATTTGAATTTTTGTACAAATTTTATTATCTATTGTGTAAGTGGATGTCGTTTTCGTTATGCCTTTGTCTCTCTTTTAAGAGACCGTCGTCGTTTATCATCGTATAGTTCAAAAACTTTCAAAACTACACCAACTCCTAATGGCTACTTCCTAAAAAAGAATGCTAGACAAAATTTTTTTCATGTACCCACGAAACCTTCAATACAAGAATCTCAATGTTAATCAGTCACTATCCATTTTGTCATTCATTGTTGTCATACGTTATTACTATCGTTGTTTTTGCTTGTTGTCATTGTACTTAAACGGAACAATAAATAATAGAACTGAACGTCAATTCAATCTACGCATTAAAAATACTTGAATCCAGGATGTATCTATTGATTCTTAGTCTAGAAAAATAGTATTGTGGTACTCACTATCACCAATGCCTTCAAGCAACAAAAAATTCTCCCATTGTCTCAAATTAATTATTTATGTAAATAAAAATGATAGATTACTGTATGACTTCTAGAAGTCACAATTGTTAAAAATTAATGCATGGTTATGTTAAAGCTTTCAGTTCAGTTGAATGGAATACTTAACAATTTGATGTTGTTAACAAAAAACGATGGTGCACTACATTAGATGAAAAGTTTTTATTCATGTACGCTTTTCATAAGACAGAAAAAGACAAATCATATCATGAAGATCATTTAGTGCACCAATTAAAAATAGTAGTGATTTAGCAAACATAACAAACATTTCATTGAATGAATTAAAATGGATTGTTCTGAAGCTTCTCTCTCAACATTCCTCTTTGCTTTCCTCCTTTTAAAAAACAAACTATTAACTTCATAATTATGAAATTTTAGATGGAGTTTTGAAAAGATGAGATTAACTTGAATCTATAATGAATAATTTCCATTTTCTTGCATTTGTTTGACTTCTCGTGCTTTGTCTTTAGGCTTTATCATTTTCTGCCTCAAAGAAAAACTTATTTTTTCAGAAAAAAGGTTTATTCTCTTGGAATATCACAATTCATGTTTTTATAATCAGATGCATCGCAACACTCGACGTTATTTCATGGTGAACACTTCTTTGTCTTCTTTTGCTATAGAGCATGGGAAACTCTAGTTATTCATAAGTTGCATTTCCTAATTGAATGTTTTACTCTAAGATTAAAAAAAAGAATTACTACTAATGGATAATTTATATTCATAGAAATTTGCAAGCTATTTTACCAGTTATTTCGTTTACTTTCTTAGATACTCGATCCGGCCAAATAAATGCAATTATTTAGCTGGCCATGACAGATGCATTTTTTTTCAAATGTGGGGAAATAATGAAATTCGGAAAAGTTTGCTTGGAAAGAAATTTTAAAAGTCCAATGAATACTGCAAGCTGGAAATGACACATTATTTTTCTTGTAGTCGGTAGGGAGGAAAAAATGTTTCATTTTATTTTTCTTCCCAGAAAAGAATTTTATCCCTTTACTGGTGTTGGTTTTTCTCAGTAGAACGACGTAAAAGTAGCAAATTTTCATATTCTTAGTTTTGAAGCAATTATAGAATTGGAAACATCACAACTTAAATAATTGCCTTCTGTAGACGGTCATATTGTATTACATTGATAATAATTTATAATCTAGAACAAGGAATTCGTGCGTTGACAACAAATCTTGAGGTTAGAAGTGAGAACCCAAAAACATGAGTTTCTTGTTTTATTTCTTAAAGATTTTTCTAACGAGCTTGAACTCTTGTTCATACGCTTGCAATGTGCTTGAAAATTGAAGATCTTTATTTTGACGTCTGTGTCATGTCTTCGATGTAGATGTCAGTAGTCTTTAACTGCTTTACGTGTCAGGTATATGTAGTACTCATTAACAGATCGATAGCTTTATTGCAACCATGCAATCTTTCGACATGCAGGATATGCGGCCATTTGAAATATAGTTTTATCGAGTGGAAATATATTTATAAAAAATGCAGGGTACATGTAGTTATGTAAGCATCGAGGAACAACAAAATACTATCACGCATCATTCAATACCGATGGATCAACAATTAAAAAGTGAGGATGAGCATTTTAAAGATATTATGCTAATTATTCAAGAATAGATTAGACAACTAAAATATGATTATAAACGAACTAATAAATACAAAACATTACGAGCCGTAAAAATATAATTGCACAAGTTCGTCTATATCACCGTCTGCCCATATTTAATGTTCAAATGCATCCCGTCATATGAGAAAATGTTGGAAAACATTATTGTCTAAAATTAACTTTTAATCATAGTTAATTCTTTTTTTTTCTTTCTTACTCAATCTTACTTTAAAAAACGCTCGGATTTCCAATACACATGTAATTTTAACAATATATACGTTTTAATGTGCAATACAAAAGAACAATTTCCATCATACACTTTGATCTGAATGTTATGAATGCTGCTACTATCTTATTCTTGTTGATCATTCTAACGACACCCATTGGTACAATTTTCATGATTTAGTCAGTAAATTACTTTAAATAAACATATAACTTATGAAAACGTACAAGCGCTTGTCAATCAAAGTAAAGTCCTTCTCTATGGGCAAATCTTGAGGTCTATGCAAGTCACGAGCATGGGAAAAACAAGTTTGCCTAGTGTTAATATCAAAATATCTGATTGCTCGTATCCTTTGTTTTGTCAGTTCTTTCTATCTATGTATATTATGTGAGTGGTATCTTTATTTATGAATTGAATTAATTAACTGATCTTCTTTCTGTTTTCATACGGCTGTGTCGTACCGATAACGGCTTCAAAGATTTTCTCATCTATTTCTATAACGGGATAAACAAGGTCGAAGCATACTGTGGGCTCCATTCTTGAACAACTTATCGATAAACATTAGCAGGACAGATCTGTTGAAACGAAATACTCTGTTGTGTTGTCTTAAGATCCCATACGGTTTTGAAATAACTTACGAAATTATTTTGTATCTAGATAAAAAGATTCCTGATCATAAATTACGCCGATAAAATGTAGTTTGTCTAAAAATGTATGCTAACCAAATCACGAAGAATATAAATTTATTGATTGATAAAACTACAACAATGTGCTGGTTAATAAATACGAATGTAATATGATAAAATGGTAGATGGTAGGTGGTAGCAATTTGAAAAGGATTAATGCATCTTTCCGGAAGGATATGACTATTCGAAGTGGTTCCTGTTTTTTTTTAAACTTCTCATGATTTCGGGACACTCTAAAATTCATAGGACACCAAGCACTAATTAGTATAGAACTCGTTCATGAACTAGATGATTCATATAGAACAAAGATACAAAATCGGATCGCTCTCTGGAACAAAAGCGATGATTGAATACTTGATCAATCTAAGAACAAGGTAGACAGATCTATGACTCACATAGTATACTGCGGTCTTATGAGGTTTTTATTCATACCGAACCAATACAAAGAATCGGTTGTATATTGCAATCTACTATTGTTTATTTGAGGCTATTATAATTTCCTTTTCCAATTCTAATATAAATTTCATTCAATTGTAATGAATTCTAAATGATTAAAAATCGCCTGTAAACAGGTATTCACTATCTCTAAGAAGAACATACTTTGCAATTGATCTAAAATATTTGTAAAAAACGAGTTTCTTCTTCGTTTTTTCTATAATGCCGACCACTAAGAATTTAAGATCTGTTTGAAACATTTGAATGATTGTACAGTTGAATTTCATTAGTATCAATAATAACGACTCAGTTATCAAGAAATTTCTGCGACCAGTGATGCTGATCTACTGGTTTAGATTGAATCATTCTTTGTTAAGTAATTCTAAATTAGTATAAATCGTAAGAGAATAAAATTCTATATTTTCTGCTGCTCACAAGTGAACTTTAGTGATGCTGATCGGTATCTAATTCAAAACTACGAGAATGCATCTACTGGCTTCGTGCCAAAATCTACTGAAACTATCATCTCGATTCGAAAGTTTCGTTACACTTTCGTTCCTACTTTGTTAATGTAACATTTGATACTAACTAACATCATATCGTAAGCAGCTTGAATCACCTGAGAAGACGTGTAAGATATATGTTTCCGACTGTTCTGATAGAATAGTCGACCGTTACATTTCAAATTCAATAGGTTTTCTCAAACTGTGTTGCTTATTAATCACATTTTATTTACCAAATATTTTTGCCTAAATCAAGATTCGAACTGAATCAAGCTTATACTTGATGTCATATGACCATTGTATTGGATGATGAGAAAAACTATGCGATACATTCCTTGATGAGTCTTTTGCTTGTTAAATCTTTAATCTTTCTGAAGAACATTATAAAAACTGCTTGTATATTCAGTGTTCATGAAACTATCTAAATTGAATTGTGTGAAACAACCTGACTTTAGTATAATCTCTAAATATGTGCTATATTATAATCGAACCGCATAAAGAATGAATTCGAAACGTTCACAGCTTCAAAGGTTAGACAGTTGGCTACAAGATTTATATATAGTTCCCTTTAGAAAATAGAATAAACCATTTTGATTGTGTTAACACTGTTTGTGTCACTGGGCTGAATAAAATTGTATGACACTCATTTTATCTTGAATAGAACTAGAGTTGCTTGTCAATCTCATAAATCGATTCATCTAGCTAGGTTATCATTTGAGAAAAAGTGAAAATGACACGTATTCGGCATTCGATGTGCATAAAAACAGTCATGTAACTTGTCTACACTTGTAGAGCGTTTTTCTACGTTCATGAAACTATTTGGATCAAATCAAGTTGATATTTAAAAGTAAAACTCGATACTAGATTATCTACTGTCGGGTTTTTCATGATGTATCACATGTTCATCTTGTACATATTTCACTTTTACATTATGGATGAATAAGAAGAATTTTTAGAACCAATCAGAAATCTGTACTTATTCATTAAAATTTTCTCGTATTTGCATACTACTTGGAATTCATCGCGGTTCATGAGGTAAATAGAGATAAAATTCAAGAATTGTCGGCGACGAAATTAGATAAAGGGCATCGAATAAAACCACGTACTTGATAATCAATACGACGGAAAACGAAAATAAAGAGACATAAGTTAAGAAACAACAGAAAGCCATTCAATGTATCATCACTCAGACACGTTCCCGAGTCTTGTTCGATTAAGAAATAATGTCTGCAAGAAAAATTTTAAAAGTTATTACTTATGCCAAGTTACATTATCTTGACTCATATTAAAAAACATGAAAGTATTACATCTTCATTTTTCATACATGCTTATTGTATGTGTCCAGAACATACCATTGTGCCAGATGAACCTGAACATTGCTTGCCACTCATTTGCACTGTAAACTTTATCTATTTGGAAAATATCATGCAATATGAAAGTTTCTAACAAAAGTTTTTTTTCTAAGTACAGAGTTGAGTTTTACTAGTTTGATAGTGATCAAAGATTCAAGGCTATAAGCTAATTAATTATTATACTCTAAATTCCTTATTTTAGTCTTTGAAACCAATCTTCACGCTGACTCTTTTCTTTATATAACAGCCAAAAACAACGACATCGACAAAGTATAATCTGTACTATTTACATGTATTTTGGCTGTTTTACTGTTGCATCTGACTTTGCTTTTTGACCTAGACAAAGATAACAAATGAAACAAAAGTCTTCTCTTTTACTTTTATTCATTTGAATGCTACCAAAAGATAAAGTTAGAGGTATCATAAGTGAGTTTGTTTCAAAGCGACCAACAATCTAGACAATAAGAAGAAAATTTTCTATAAATAAATTAACATGGATGTAAGTTAATGGAATATAACAATCTTTTAAAATGATGTAATTTCTTTTCTTAAAGTCAGGACGAACCCCAACATTTGCAGGTGATCTTAAATTAACAACTCAAGATCCTCTTGATAGAAATGGATTTCTCGGAACTGTAAAATAACACTTCTTTTAAAGATTGTATTGAATCCTTAGGTGTCTTGCTGTGTTTTTTAAGCGACGCGGATTAGTAAATATTCGTTGGTATGAATATACATTTGTAGCAGTTGGAATATTAGCAGCAATTGTTACGGATGGTCTTACAATCGCTCGTCTTATCAGCACGGGTACTTTGGTCGATCCAGATTTTGCTTATGGAATTCTCATTCTAGTTCACTCTAGTATGAATTTTATTTAAAAGGATAAAATGTCTTAAGGAAATGTTTGCTTCTATTTTTTGGCAGTATTTCTTCTTTTATTTTTAATAACTGGTATCTTTTATCAACGAATTACTGATATAATCGCATTTTTTCTTAGTGCCGTTCTATTGACTGCTTATGTTGTTGCACATTATTTTGCTCGAAAGAATAATGATAGTCGGAGTACTCAAGCAAAAATTCGTCTCGTAAATAAGCTTTCATTTAAAAAAGTTAAACTAATTGTCATCGAATTTTTCTTTCTAGGCGCGACTTATATTTACAATTGTTTTCAACGCATGTTTTATTCCACTAGCTATATTAGTTATAAAAGATTATCGACGAGATGAATTTTCGAAGCGGTATTTGCTTTATCATTTTTTTTTATTACGAATATACTGAAGTTAGTTGATAAATTTCGTTTTTTTAATAGACTTTTTGGTGCTTTTCCTGCAGCACGCCTTCCACTTAGAATATATAACATATTCGATTGTGTAGCACGTATCAATACAATGCTTTCGGTAGGAAATTTACTCGATATATCCCTAACGGAATTCACATTTAATATTGTTTAATAAGATTTCGTCGCTACTACTCAATTTATACAATTACACTGGCTATGAAACATTAGATCGTGTTTTACTTATTATTGGTTTACCTTTAGCATTGGTATGGTTAGGTTTTGGTATTGGTATGGTATGGTATCAGTACTATTAAAAAAGAAGATGTTGCTCATTTTAATTTTAACTTAGGCTCGTGTAGAAAATTATATACTAGTTTTTACTTTTTATATAATTTCACTGTTTCAATTGGGATTTTTAGGTTATAGCCTTTACACAGTATGTATTGTCCTATTGTTGTCAATTTCTATTTTGAATATGCATCATATTAGGCAATTGAATATTCAAAAGATATATCACATGGATCAACATCGTCCACAACAACAACACAAGCATCAACGATAAATCTAGTGCCTATACTTCGGGTGCTTTATGTGTGTCTATCATGTAATATGTGCACACATTTATTATCAATGGGATTCGGTTTATGGTGTACCAGAAATTTTAAGAAAGGCCTCAAAGACAAAGTATTTAATAATAAAATTGATATTTGGATTCAACAACGTTGGTCCAATAACTAAATTATTGATGAAGGACAAAAGCTTCAAAGTATTATAATATGACAAATAAATAATGGTTATTTTTTTAATTTTTAGAATGTTTTGATTTTTGTTAATAAGAAAATGTATATCAAGATGATATGAATAATTGTTAATCTATGCTTGAATACTTTAAGAACCACAAATAAAGATAACTATTTCTGTTAGAAATAAATGGATAAGTCATTTTTCTTGTATTTATTTATTTTTTAGTTTACATAATTATTTATGCTAGCGACTTTGTGTCATCGATACCTAAAAAGAAATAATGAAATAAATAGAAATTCATAAAGAATAAAACCATGCTTAGAAACTATATAGTAGACATGTTTCTTAAAATACATTCTACTGGCAATGAAGTCCCGTCATTGTATAAAAATATATTCTCATCGTATGATCAGAGAATCAGATGAAAAACAACTGAAGGTGTTCCGTGATGCATACGTTAATCTTGTAGAGTTTGCTCTGAAATTCTTTTTATTATCACGTTTTCTTTTATTGATAATAAAACGATTGGAATTCCTAGTCGGGTTTGTTAATTATATATTTAAAGTGAATTTCGAAGAAAAAACTGATTCTCTGCAATCATATGGAACCGGTAAAGAAAATATCTATGTTTCAGCATCAATTAAACTTGTATACTTTGCGATTTCTGCTTGAAAAATATATGTGCTGAAAAGTTTTCGTCAATCTTGTTATAGTTTTCGTTTTTCAAAGAATGTTAATCGTGTGACTTCCATATTATCTTTAGGCTATCATCGTGTACGTTATTATACTTATTTAATGTATAAGAGAAGATAGAGAACTCGAATCTTTGACAGAGTGTATTGTTTTATATCCATCACAAGCAAGACATCGTTCCATTTAATATAGAAGGACGTGACCAGAGAAAATCCATCAATAACAACACATCGCTCACATCGAATAAAATCGAATGGTTGTCAGAGAGAACAGCCTTGATAAATGAATATCTTTCGTAAACAGAAGTTCAAGATGGTCAAGAAAATTTCAATCATATCAGTGTTTTAAACTAATAACGAAAAGTAATGTTGAAAATGAATTTTTCTCAACAAAACCATAGAGATTTCATTTCGAAATGATTCAACTAAGTCTTCTGTGGTATTACCAGTGGTGAAAATGCAAGATCTATAAAGATGTAACATATGTTATTATGATCAGCAGTTAAATCGTCGACAATATACAGATGAAATTTTGTCCGATACTTGTATGAATTAGTAGTAGAACATCTTTCAAAAACAAGACACTTGCAAAATGTTTGATGCGTCATATATTGCAATCTATTGTGTAATACTTAGAAAACTGATCAATCTTCATAGTAGAATTTTTCTGAACGGTCGATTATCTTGTCTTTCGAAATAAATGATGATTATTTAGTTTTTACTAGCGAAGTTGTCAATTAGTGAAAAGTGAGCAGGATATAATTCCTTCTTTTACTGTGAAGCATTGTCTAATAATTTCTCTTCAATAGAAAACGATCACTGATAAGATTGGAATATTGTTACTCATATAGATATCTTTTCTTACTATTGTTCATCAATATGTATGACTCCACACATAATGAATGAACTCTAAATTCACAGAACTATATCCATATCGACGAGACTAACTTTCTACTGAATAGTAAAGAAAATATTGATGTTGATACACAAAAATTTGAAGTTAAAATGCAATTATAAGGAAGGTTGCGAAAAAACACATAAATGGTGTGATCTGATTACACGTACATTTTCGTTCTGTGGGTTATCGTTGACACTAACTCATCCACAGACAATATCACGAATGAATAACTTGAATCAGCATCAACCAATGTTTATTTCCAAATTAAGCCAATTGTTTTTATACAATTGTGATGATTGTCATGACTCGAACTCATATAGTCTTAATTCATTCTCGCTGAAGCTCGTTCATATAAACTAGTCAACATATATGTGCATTTGCATCAAAATTTATTTATGAATTTTAATTATTTTTCTGAGAAAAAAAACAATCATAATTTTATTGCATTTTTTATGCGTCTTATAGAAATCTTAATTCAAAGACAGTACTGTGGTGGTCCATTTATATCGATTTCTTCAACGTGTGTACCATTTTGACACCAGCATCCGATTGGGTTATTTGGGTTACGACTTGGATATGGTCGCCCATTAGGTCCACATTTACTTACAGCAGCTGGAACCTTGTTATCGAGTAAATCTAAATTTAAAAAGCGATATTTTTCCCTTGAATGGTTTTTGTTTCAATATTAAACTTTACCATTGCAATCGGTAGAACTAATATATCCCTGTTTACACGAACAAACATAAAAGATTGGTTTACCGCCTGGTATTGGTATAATGCCATCAGTTTCTACACAAACACCTTGTGTTCCACAATCTTTGATTATGCAAGCTAGAAATAACGATGGAAATGTAATAAAAACTCATACTAGAAGCTATTTAATAGTTTACTTGTCGAAAATGGGCATGGCTCATTTTTGATAACACCTCCTTCACATACACAAGAATAACCACGAAGAGATCCATAATTCGGTTTACAATATCCTCCACCACAACGTGGAGATTCTCGACATACATCTAAACATTTTAGAATTTCGTAAACAAAATCCATAAAGAAATAAAATTTATAAGACGATGTAGCTGATATCACTGATAATAAGGAATACTACTATATAATAGCCATTTTCGAACATATACTTTCATCATATGTCTCAGTCATTTTCCATGAATTCAGGATAGAAGCCATTCCTATGTTGCAAGCATTCATTACTAATATACGAACTCTTTAGAAATTTCAATATTTATACAAGCTTTTTGAAAAAGCTTCTTTCAAATCATGTCTCATAACATCTATGAATTCCACCCTATGATCTTAAGTATTAGTAGATATACCTCGTGGTGATTCGCAATTATCTCCTGTGCGATCTACTGGGCAGGAACACATAGCTTCATAAGTTGCATTGGCTTTCTTTGTACAAACACCTGTACCACAATTCTTATTAATACATGGATCTAAACAACAATTACAAAGTAAGTAAATGAATTTTACAGTTAGACTAAATCTTTACCTTGACAAGGTGATCCATCAAGATGTAACCCATCACTACACTCACATACTGCACTACCTCGAATATCACGACATTCACCGAAAGCACCACAAGATCTTCCTTGACATGGATCTAGAAAACAAAATAAATAGGGAATAATTGCAATTGAGTATTTCGGGTAACCTTCTCTTACCTGGTACTGGAGTTTCACATCGTTGACCTGTAAAGTATGGTGGACATTTGCAGAAGAATATGGTTTCATTGAATGCTTCACAAACACCATTGTTTAAACATGGATTAGTATGGCAAGCGGCTTGACAGCAAAACACGAAATGAAGGAAAAAACACATTATACTTTGAAAACAAAATTGTTCACTTACAAAATTTTTCACATTTAGTACCAGTAAAACGTGATGAACATTGACAGATAAAAGCTCCTACACCTTTATTACTGCATGTTCCACCATTTTGACATGGGTTTACGGCATAACAACCACCTGTGTAACAAATTAATTCCTATTCAAAGAATAATGTCTTACCATAGCAAATAATCTTACTTTCTTCACATTTCGTTAATTCCGAAATATTTTTACCAAATGTACTTGGGTGATTACCACAGTTACATGAGTAGTATGGTGGTGTCAATGATTGTTGACATTTCCCTTCACCACAAACACCTGGTGATTCTTCACAAAGTGGTTCTAAAAAACAAACACATATATATTCATAATACATTTCAGGAAACGCTAAATCATGATCAAAATAAATTTACTCTTCAGGGGTTTTGTACAATTTTGACCAGCAAAACCTCCAGTACATTCACAAAAATATCCACTATTAACGATTCGACATGTAGCATTGTACTTGCATACTGGTTGTGTACTACCGCTTTCGTAGCATGGACCTTAATGAGAAAAATCAATCATCGAAACAATAGATTGAACTTGTTTCACAAAAAATAACGAACTTACTCAATGGGCACGTATCGTTTTGTCTTGGATCTCGTCTGGTACCATCATAACATTGACAGTAAATAGGTACAGCTAGGTCATTAGTTTCAACACATTCAGCATTCAAACATGATATATTTGGATCAGTACACTCTGTAAATTAAAACAATCAAATAAAAGGACTCCATCAATATGCATTTTCCTTTTTACTTGGTAATGTAATATTACACATTTCACCGCCGAAACCAGGAGCACATTGACATTGGTAGTTTGTTAAACCTTCACGAATGCACGTTGCTCCATTTGCACATGAATTGCTATTACAAGGATCATCAGTTCCTATTCACAATCGATCAAAATTAATCTCGTTTATATTTTACTCCTACCTATTGGGCAGGCTGTAAATATATTAGTGGTAATCAACACATCACCACTACTTGTTTCACAATAGCATCCTAAACGATTTTGATCTACTGCGCATATGTTGCAGACATGATCCACATTAAGTGGACAACCAGTGTCTTCATCAAGATTGGCTAGAAAAAAAAACAATGAACCATGAAATATGTCAATTTTTCCCCTGTGAGAAATCTTACTATACTGAGCATTGCAGCTGGCGTGTAGAAGTACGAAAACAAAAGTACTTATTACAAATGGAATCACTCGTATATTGGACATTATAGTATTAGAATATCAATTTTCAAATTCGAAGTGAACTAAGATATCCTAGTTTGTTAATATATATGCACAAATATATATTTATAAATCAATGTTTGACAAATCTTCTGATACTAATCAAATACTTCTAGGCAAGGACTTTATTCTTTTAAAATACAAGGATTTATTATATAATGACGATACAGCTAATGTTTTATTAGAATAAGGATTAATCAATATTTCAACGGTTTATGAGCATCAATACACCTCTGTAAAAATTATTTGATGCAAATAAAAAACTTAGTCAACTAATATCACCTTTCAGTGTTCTTAACTGCATTAGGCTATTTAGTTTCATCGTGGGACAAAGATTCAAATATTTTTTGTTTTTCAAAGTTACATACTTTCAGTTTTCTTTTCGTCGATGATAGACTAAAATAATAAGAGATCTGGCAAAACAATTATTTGTCTCATGACAAAGTATATTGATCTATTTAGAATAATTCTTTTCCAAACTTCGATATGTATATATATATATATTATTGGGAGGATCTGATATGGGGATTCGACTCTGACTAATAAAAAGTGAACGCATTCAGTAGAGAGAGAGAGAGGAAGTATCAAAAATTGCAGTTCAAACTCCCATCAAATTATTGAATTTAATCGAGTAAAAATGAATAAACCGATTGACTTATATGTTACAGATGCGTTTGAGTTTTTTCATGTTTTTTTTTGTATGGAATAAGATATTGATTACTTGAAAAAAAGATGTACTTGACGATTTAATTAACTGCACTGTGAATATATTATTATCAATGGTGACAATCCCAACTGATACATAATAATTGATTCGCTATCATGTGCATACTCTTCATTAAACGTGACATCAGTGAAGATAATGTTTAGCAAATTATCTTCTTATTTAAATATAATCTACTAGCATTAAAATACATTGTGGGATTTCTTGCTAGAATAAACATAGTGCATGAGTAGTCTGCAATCATTTCTGTCATCGATGAAAATTTCATATCTATGCAAGTAATAGAATTCTATACGAAATGTCATAACCATGATAGAAATCTGTATATATGAAAAAATCGATTCATTATTCTTCGACTAGATACTCGACCATAGGCAGATAATTTTAAAAAATCATGAACGTTGATAAGCACTGACAGCAGTTGTTACTGATGAATTTAGTTGACGTTAGTCAAATTTTCATGACACATTGCTCTATTGTGCAATCGACGGATGGTCTTCATTCAACCATAAGTACCATTTTTAAGATACAATGTTTATGTGTGTTATTTCAATTTCATTACAATAATTCTTCATTAGTTTCATACTATCTAAATCAAACGATTCTGATGACCTAAAGAAAACTGAATCAATGTATTGACTGAATACATAGATATTTCACATTAATGTATATTAATTTTCACTCAAAAACAGAATTTGAATTTCAAATACATATACAATATACATATTCATTTATCTGGTATCGTGTCAATTATACTAATTGTGTTTATGTTCAACTGCCAAAGTCCACTTTCATGCTTTCATGTATACATATGTAGAGAGTTGCGCAAAAAAAGCTTCTTTTGTACGGTACTCGTTACTAAGCGCAAATAATCTGTTCTCCTGTTCTTGTATAAAATAAATCGCACGAAGTAAATGATGAGTGATCGACTCTTGAGTATATGGTATTACATAAAATGAAGTAAAAAGAAAGAGAGACATTTGTGGCAGGTGGAACAAACTGACATAAACGTGTGTTCATATTTGGCTTTTTTGTGTATAAGACTTATGTAACAACGTTATGGTATACTTGTATTGTAAAAGAGAAGCATCATTCAACAAACAATGAGGAGTGGTGTTCTTATACACTAGTAGTACATGAATAATAACTAACCAAGACAGGTATTGCTAACCATTAGATGTTTCTTAACGAGGAAAGAGAACAACAAAGAAAAATCTTTTTTTTCAAAAAATCATCTTTTGTTAAAAGATCATGTACACATTGTAATCTATACGGCATCAAAGATTAAATAAAATTTGAATTCATCTACTCTTTATCTGACATGTTTTAAAAAGAATCTGATGATTTTGTATGCTTGTTTTACTAAGAAGGTTGAGTCTTGAATATTTTCTTCGATCAATAGTCATGCATACTTGTCATTGTTTGTTTAATCGTGGTATTTGACTAGTCTTAATATTTGCTATTGTGATTGCAATGCTGATGACAAGAAGTATATCATGTTAGTCGCTGCCATACACAATGTTTGGATTCTTCCATCGTTCTTTCTTCTCTTGTTGAAATAAAACGTGTACTATTGAATAAAGTTGAGTGTTCAATACGTGAATAGTCGTAGCATACGTGAGTTAAGCCCTAGTAGAGCACAAACAACTAGTATTGAGTATGTAGGCGTATTATTTTCCTTTTAGATACGCTTTGTGCCTATGTACGATAAAGTAAGTCAAAGAAATAAAAGAAGACTGATTGATACAGTAGACATCAAATGATTTACACATTTAGTTTGATAAAACTTAGACGAAAGATCGACAGTAATATTCTAGCAATTATATGTATTATTATATTATACATTATTTCGATAAGTATAAGCTAAGCAAGAATGTTTTGTTCATTGATAATCAAATTTATTTATCTAACTCCTTATACCTATGCTATGTCTAATCGTTATTTTTCTATAGACTGACTAAATTCGTTTGTGATACTTTAATTTTAATTAATATAGAAATATGAATCGTACATTTCTATTAGAAAGTAAGGTTGGATGAATAAATCGTCGTCAAATAGGCAAAATAAACTATCCTTTTCACGTGTCGTTTCTTCTTCTTTCTTTTCTTCGTTTTCAATTAGTTAATAGACAGCGTCGATGAAATTCGTTAGTTGAATAAGATATGTAAAGCAGAATGACACAAAAAGAATATAGAGAAGTTGGCAATAGTACACTAGTTTTTATACATTTACGCCAACACTAAAAGTTCAATTCGGTTGCATTTAAACAATTGATCAATCTTTCTTAACATCAATCGAAGCGACTAACTATAAAACATGTTTCTCTTTCTGTTCTCATGAGTGCAATTATCACATCACGCATCATGAACAAAACTTGACGGTGGCTGTTGTTCAATCAGTCAGACATATGTACGTTGATCGACCTATTAGTTATTCCTTTCTTTTTCTGTTGTCTACAATATAAATAGAAAAATACTCATGTTATACTAGTATAATATAAACAAGTGATTCGTTTGATAGAAATCAATTTGAGAAATTTTAACTATGAAATTTGGTGTTTCTTAAAATGGCATCTTGATGAAATAGTTTATATTCATTCTAGATGACTCATGATCTTATATGTCCATGTGAACTCATTCTGAAAATTGGTTGTAATGAATATGATGAAATTTCAACAGCAGTAAACAGTCTTCTACGTTCATGTTCAATCAACGATCAAAAATTTTTTTTCGTCGAGCGTCAAATTCAACCGACAACTTATTTCGGTTCGTTTACTATTCAATCGTCAACATCGAAACGTCCAATTCAATGTCAATCATTAAGTTGTGTTATATTTTTAACGGATGAAATTTTTGCAAAATATGAAAAAAAAGATGTTTTTAAATCGACACATACATGGAATTTTCATCATAAAATTGAATTATTAGATGAATATAAACATATCATAGCAAGACAAGATTACTATGAATTATCTCATTCATTACCCTTGTGGTCTATATCCCATATCCCATACAATCGACAAATCATCATACGTTTTAATATATTTACGAAAAATTTCGACTTCATGTTAAAATTTTATAAACATTTATTTCAACGCAAGGCAGATTCTAGTAAAGCGGGTTTCGCACTTTTTAATTTATCTTCATCATCAAGTAATAATAGATTACTTTATCAGTTTTCTATTAAATATTCTCCATTAATTCAATCCTACGCTATATCTCAAGGAGCTTGTTTAAAATTTCGATTAAATAATTTAAATTATTTTATTCATGAATATACCAGTAAACTATTTACAATAAATAAACATGAATATTATATTTATGATCCAGATGGAAATCTTCTTCATTTACATTTACATAATACATTCTCGAATGCGAAAGAATGCTTATCTTTAAAACCATCCATTTATACAAATGATAGTGGCGTGGGTGATAGTAGTGATCCATCAATGCAGTTATTTAATTCAACTATTTCACAAATTTATCCGATAAATAATGATTTTGATGGTCAATATTATTCATCAAATGATTCTGCTCAATGTAGTTCGATATCATCCAATGAACTAAGTACAATGAATGCAAAAGTTCATCAGAATTATATTANTACCACAAAAAATCATATATCAGTTCGATCAGCAAAAAAAAGTGAAATTGATTATCGATTCAAACAACAACAACGAACAGGTTAGAATCAGAATCACTATGATATAATTTTTTATAAATGATCTGTTTTCATTTATTAAATATGACTACCGTATCAAGAGCTTCTTCTGCCAATAATCGATCATTAATAAATTTTATAGTATTATTTTTGGAGACGACTTAGATATATATGTTTCTTTTTCTTTTATTCCTCATTTCGAATACTTTTCTTTGACCGAATCTGCCAGTATTAGATCGATTGTGAAGTCCTTCTGTTCAATCATAGAGTTACACAATAGCAGCTGTCGTCTTTAGACGGATATCAGTGTCATTGTGCTTAATAATCCAACCTGAATGAATATCAATTAACTACGTAATCTTAGTCTATGAATTGAAAGTTGACACTAATCCATATATAAGAATCATTATCATTGTTATCGTTGTTATTGTGAGTTATAATAGTAGATGAAATTCCCTTCTTCTGTAATCAGCAACTCAACCAACGCTTTCTTTTTAAGATGTCAAATCCGACAGAATCCATTATAGCGCTTCTCACAATTATCTGGACAATTAATATGAACAAGAATACTATAATGACACTATTATGAATACAATTATCGAGAAATTTGATGTGAGATGTGAGACGTGAGATTTGAGACTATCACTACCGCGAACATAAGCTTATTTATTCTGAATGCATCATTTCTATTTTTATATCTATAGTGTCTACTCCTGTTTCCGAAGCACATCAACAATCGAAACCATCAATATATCATAGTGAACCACGCTTATCATATACAACCGCTTATGACAATAGATATTATTCATCAGCAAATAATATTCAAAAGTCGAATCAAACATCTACAATGTCAAACAATGACTACAAAACATCAACATTAAAAACTGCAAAGAATCTGGATTATAGTGATTCTTACAGCATCAGTTCTCCCCGTATACAATCAAAAACATTGACAAATTCATCCGGAAACGGTTACCTTCATGCATTTTTGTTAAAAAAGCAGCAGCAGCAACAACAACAACAGCAACAATTGATTCATTCACGAACAGCCAAAAGTCATATTGTACAATTGGAGCGACCAAACATAACATCGACGATATCAAGACCGAAGTCAGCACCATTGGCTGATCGATCACCATTTTCATCATCGAAATTACCAAATATTAGGTTAAAACAACGTAGTCATGGTACAACGACACCGACATCGAAAGCAGTCTTACAACTATGTTCAAAATCACAGACATGTGAATGGGAGAGTTCGGATGATGATACTCCAAATACAGACAAACACAGGAACAACTTTCCAATTAATGAAATACGAAGTCCACGAATTAATATTGGTATAACATTAGATTCGAGATTGAGAAAAACACCTGTACTTGATATGTTAAGAAGTACTGCTATGCAATCGGAAAAAATCGAACAGTCTCAATTCAATAGAACAACTTCATTTCGACATGTGTTCATACCAATAGCACGTTTTTGAAAGTAGAATTTTTTTGTTTTCCTGTGCTTAATCATTGTAAATAAAAACAGAAGACTCAATCGGAGATCATTGATATAATAAAATTTTCGATGAAAACCTTGTATAACTCTAATGCCTGTTGGTTGAACTGTTCTCATACATTGAGACTTAGAGATTCTTCGATTTTTTCTTAAATTTCGTCGCGAATTGTCATCGATAGAATTATGAACTAGTATCTTTATCTTGATAAAGAAATATATGAATACTGACTGAAATTATTCATCGATGATTTAGAATTTTTTACTCGAAGGATATAGTAGAAATTCTGTTGCAAGAATTAACTTCATTAGAAATACGGCTAAATGAAACCAAAGCAATTGCGACCACTGGAGTGCATGAGAGTGTAGTGATATTGAGCTTTCAATGACATAGGAATGATTCAATTGATTTTCAGCATCTATAAATCATCAAATTAATTGATAAATTATAGGTATTCATATTATCAGATGGATACGTGAACTTGATATTCTTGTTCCGTTTTTTTGAACTTTACCGAGTTGTTTCAATACGAAAAGCATAGTCGCTGGAACAAAGTATCCGACTTATTTTCTACATTGTTGATTGTAATCGATGATTTATGAGATTTTCTTTCATAACTTGTGTGAACATGAGTGATAAATCTTACTGATATCTCGTGAGCAAGATCTTTTCCTACCCATACACTATTTATTGAAAGTATTCATCATAGACCAGAACACCATCGATAAAGATTCGTTGGATTTGTAACTGTTATTCGCATCACTACTCATGCCATTTGTTAGGCTACATAGAAAATTTGAAATTTAAACCAACTTGAGGGCATGTCCTGTATGGTATAAATAACGATATTTGTTAACGCACTAACAATAACCATAAAATGCTTGTTTTACCTGAGCTCACCTCTACCCCTGAGATATCCATCGATAGCGATCCATTGGTTGGTTTAGTTGAATAATTTGTTTTAATTTTGAATACACACATATTTCTTAGTGATCCAACTAGCTTTTCTGAATCGATGCCGATGTTGAGTATAAACAAGCAATGACTTTTACGTTAGATGAGAATCTGGAAATTATTGTAGTGTTTGTGCACCGAAACTGTAGCAATGCAGGATAAGTAAGAACACCGCCTGCTATTATGCTGACTTGTTCTGTTTGCCCTTTGTATGCTTTGTATTTTACGGATGCATAGAAATCTTTCAAGTTTACTTATTATGTTGAATTTTTTGTTTTGACTGTTTTTAATCTGTTTCACTTGTTATTATCAGTTGACTTCTCAGTTATTTTGTAAGGCTCATACAAGTGTTTCATCCATGTTTTCTCAATAGGAGTTGAATTATCATCATTACTCAATACGAAGGATGCTGAAATAATAAAAATATGTTACGCTGATAAAGAGACCCAATTTTGTATTTACTCTATAACCATGATTAATTGTTTGAAAAATGTATTCTAATTAAATAAACCTAGTAACTCGTACATTAAATAAAATGATTGAATTTGCAACAAAAGTAATATATTTATTTTCCCTTACAATGGTTCATGTTGTCGAAACAAGACATGTATAAAACACATTATAATTGCAGATAGAACTATTATATACTTTCAGCATACAACATTGACTTGAATTCAATTGATATTTTCCTCTTGAGATTCATTCATTATTTTGTAACTAGCGATGTAATGAATAATTTCAAGAGCCTATTGGGAAAATATTCCAAGAACATTCACATTCCGACGTTTCAAGTTTTTCGCCGCCACATTATCGTTCTTTTTAAATCAATAAAGTAACCATGCGAGTGTAACTTCGTATGTAAACTAATAAAAACACACTATAGCAGCATGAAAAATATATGCGATTGAAATTTCATCAATTGTCATAAACGTTGTCAAAATTCTTGTCAAGATTTCTTATGAGTACTTAGATTAGTTGGATTTTTGACATTAAAGAAATCGATTTCATTTAGCATGCTACTTTTCGGTGCCGTATTTCTATTGTAATTTATAAAAGATATGATCTAATCGAGTAAGTGTCGAGATTTTCCGATAGTCAAATATTGCTATGATCGATTATATACAATCATGATATTCTCATGGACTAAATTCTGAAACTTATTTTCATACTAACATGCAAATCCACTCAAAATAATACATTAGAAAATTTACTCTCATGTCTTATGAATGTAAATTTCGGTATGCTTTTTTTTATGAGTATGTTGATGGAGTTGGAGAACAAACAGTACGGAATCCTCTATGAGTAAAGCTAATTGTGATATTCTTGAGTAAATCCAGTTTCTTTGGCACGTTCTCACTAAAATTTACTTTCAAAAAACTATACCTAGACGTGTCAAAAAATCAACTCAAGTGTTTATACTTGAATCCTACACTCTACAAAATATAATCGTAAACATGCTTTCAATCTGTTTTACAGTAGTAAAACACTGTATTGGAGAATTCCCTTAATTGATCCAAAACATCTTTCAATGCCGATGAAAACATTATTCTACCTAAGAAAGTATGTTGATGTATGCATAGTTAGGTTAGTAATAATGAGAAAGCAAAATTTCTACGATGACTTCAAATTGATTTCAAGAGTACGCTTTGCGTAATATCTCAATTCTAAATTAGAATTACGCTACCTTTGAGTTGAATTTAGAATTGACAAATTTAGTCTCGTGCTTTTATGAATAGTGATGCTATTTTCGAATGAAATAAAATTTTCAAACTTCCAATACATACTGAAAAAATGAATACCTTAGAAAATATCTTGGAAAATATTCTCATACATGACATATTTATAAGGTTGCAAACTAAAATGATCAAATTGTCGTAAACTGTCTATGCCGGACCCGCTAGTCAATTAATCATAAAAGTCCTTTGCATTATGTATGCGCAAAGTAATTTTACTTCAAATGTTAACTTTCTCCATAAATAGAATCCAAAATGTGACGTGAAAATATTTTTTGTGAATGTAATACTCGAAACATGTTTTATTATGTAATCAAATATGTTTTCTTTTCTCCAACATCTCGTATTGATAACTAGACGTTGTGATAAATACATGCATTAACCTTGTTGCATGTTTGTTTGTTTTTCGTCTCCGTAATCTTGAACGATCAATCATCGACAATGATGCATGCTGATAAGCTGAAGAAACTTGCATAACGTATGAGACATCTATGCATAAGAAACGATACATGACAACTAAACTGTTATGATATATATTTTAAAAAATAATTGATTATTGATTCCCATATAATAAAGAGAAATTTCTTCAATATTTTTCTTTTCTTTATTTCGAATCAAACAATCAAGAAGCAAGGAAACATAAATTACGATGTAGTTCAAGATTTATTCAACGATTGATAATTATGAGAAACTTGTCGATAACAAGATAACAGTATTATTTTTCGTATGATCTTACTTTTAAAGTTCATAAAAATATAAGAATGAATCAATGCTCTTTAATATTGCCTCTAAACTGACATAAAATTCGGTCTCTACTCATGTAAACATGACAAAATACCCTATACGTATATTATATTGAATCACATAAATGAGTTATACGAATGATATTATTCATTTTTATAAACCTTTTCCGTTTCATTCATTGTACTTGAATGTCATCCTTCTTTTTGTTACGATCGACTTGAATGAAGTCGTTAAACATCTATTGATGCAAATATCTTTTAATATTTTTTGAATATAACTATATAGCTACTAAAATCAGGGTACGATAATGATATCGGGCTACTGAATACAAAATGAAACAATAAGTCTTAGAAGGAATACGATTGAGATCATTTTCAATAAAATTGTATTCTACGGTCGTAAAAACAATGAAACTTGCTTCTCAGATAATATAGTACAAGATGCACGTTTGTTTACAAGATGAGATTTCAAGTAGTATGTATGACGTTTGAATGAATCCATCGTGATAATCAATAAACTATCCGATGATGGAAACTTTCTCGGATGATGATAAAAGATGTTAAACTATAAATCTCGTTCGATACCTACAGCAGATTAAATGTTTCTTATATAATCAAACATGAAATTCTATCTAGAATATGATATTACACATGAAAGATTGAATACATTTGCAAAACGTCCACCATTTCGAAAAAGTTGAGTGCACAACCAGCCTACGGCATTCAACATCAAAAGAAAGAGTGCGATTTTTATTGAACAAGATTGTAAATATTTCTTTTTTGGAAACGAGAATGGAAGAAATATTTTCGGCTGTGTTGTTAAGAAACAAGGAATTGTTATCATCGAGGAATGTCCAATATTCGATCGTAGTAGACCTGGTTGATTGATTAATATTGGGCGAATCAGAGTGTATTATATGCATGCTAGTATGTACCAATACAAATAATAACAAAGATCTAGTATGCATACGAGGAAGAAAATCGAGTAGAATTAGTTGAGACTGCTGGGGTGATTTTTATTTATCTCTTTTTTTCTATTCATTACATATATAAACTTTGTCTGATTTGACAAACATCTGAAACAGACTCATGGATTCTTTTTCGAATTTTGACTTTTCTTTTAAATGAACGAAGGAATATATCACTTCTCTCTACTTGACTGTTGGTACTGTATGAATACATGAACTTGATCAATCGTTGTTCTCTTGTGGAACATAATAGAACTCACATAACTAATGACAGATGGTATTATTTAGTAAAACAAAAACCTATGTTCTAAACAAGCACATGTTTCTCAACTGATATTCATCAAGTCATACATCATATTCTATCTACATCACCCTCTTTAGATCCACATATTAGTGTTATCATATACATTTCATCTAGTACTACTTAGTCGAGAATATCAATGCAATTCAAACGTTGACGTTCTACATCAATCGGAACAAGTATTGATTACTAGACTCAATGATTTTCATGCTATAACTTATATACATAAATTTTGCGATGATCTACTTAAGAATAATTATTCAATTCATTTTTTTCTAATAACATTAAGATTGAATCATTCACTAAGGAAATAAAATAAACTATTGTATAGATTCAATATGAAGAACGAATCTTATTTTTCTTTTGTAAATTCTTGATATTATCATGTCCATTTACTATCAAGAAGATCGTTTAGGTTAGCTGATGGTAATTACAACATTGAAAAAAGATTTTTCTACTATGTAAAAAAAAACAGAATCGTGCTAAATCGAACGAGATATATTCGTAGAATTATTCTGTTATTATTCGAATAGAACAAGTGATACATATCTAAGAAACGTTTGTTGAATGGTTTTTGCATTGAATCTGTGAAAAACTATCGATCATTTTCATTGATTCTATTTCGGAGGACGGATTGCGAGTGATTATCTGTCTTGAATGATGTTCTGATCGATGTCTTAAAAGATAATTTGCCTAAAACATTAGATTATTGAACTCAAATTTTTAGTTCCCTTTGAAACAACTTGTCAATCGCAGTTCCGGTGCTAGGAAACATGCCAATTTCGATTCTATAGATTTTCTCATAGAACAGATATGATGATCGTAGGCAGAGATCAGATATTTTATCAATGCTGGTTTATACATGATAGTCAATAGAAAATGAGTTGATGATAATTCATTGAATATTGATTACATTAAAAGAAATGTATAGTAGATGATTTTCATTATAGGATAATAACTTAAATCGATAATCAAACGATCGAAAATATAAATCAATACTAGTTTTTTCAAAGATTTATTCACTGAGTAGAAAACATGTCAGCTCATCATACATATTGATATTTGGATTCATACATGACTATTAAAACCACGGAAGGATATTCGGATTATGTTTGCCAATATTCCTGTCATGCTGACATAGTTCGAACTAATGGTTGTTATTTTGCTTCTATGGGTATTCTTATGAAAGATAGTTTCATGATAGAAAAATGAAATAAATTATGAATAATCTTCTCATCGTTAAACAGATCATTTTCTTTCGTACACAAAAGATTTCAATCATTGATTATGTTAATCATTTTGACATAAGAATTGATACTGATTTAAAATTCTAGATAATCAACTTCTATTTTGATAAATTCAATTATTATTATCATATAAAATTGTTTTTTGATATTTCTTTTACGAGAAAATTCCACTTGAATTGATGTCTATTCATTCGAAAATTGAATTTTCCTGATCTTAAATCTCTACTTATCATTTAAAACATCTTAGGATTCGTCCTTGGAATAATCATCTTTTTTTTATATATTCATCATTATTTTTCTTTTCCTTTCGCACTGAGCCTTGAAAAAACAATCAAAATAAAAAACAATTAATTGATATCTAGGTATCCTATTTCATTTTGTCATAATTATACACTCTAAACATAGACACAAAATATTGATAGTAAAAGAGAATTCAAACTAAATCAGAATTTCTTTTTCTTTTCTTTTTTCTTCTTATCTTTTGTATTAGATATTTCGATCTGAGAATTGATTCGGATCTTATCATTGGACATTAATTATCTTTGCCGAGTCGCATAATTAAGTTGATGTCGATAAAAATACTTCAAATTTCATTTGGCCTTTCAATTATCAGTTAATGTCATTAGTAGATACATTAAAATTAGAAGCCATAAGAATACTTGCTCGAAAGATATGTTTTAGTCGTTCTGCATTTCTTATTCATGACCAGAATATTCTATTTACTATAGCTGTTATTTCTTATTTCGATAGAGTTTGTTATTTTTTCCTTATGTGAAAATAAAACACAAAGAAACCAAAAAAAAAAGAATTTGAAGAATACAAAAAGGCACTAAAAATGACAATGACGACAATAATGACAAAGCGAAAAAACAAGATTGAAAAGTTGTGTGGAGATGATGCACACAAATAGAAAGAAATAGAAGGAGTAAAAGTAAAGAATTGCGCGACAATTAAATCCATTGATCGAAACTTAATGGATTCATAAAAAAATTTAGTTGCTGTGTATTTGTTTATTTTCACCACCGGACATGCTAATCGTTGGTATTCAGGATGTACTTGAACATTTTTAGTGTTTAATAAAGGAGTAACAAGCGGACGGCAAGATCAGCAGTATTTAGATTTGCTGAACGAAGAAAAAGAAAAGAGAAGACGTCATTTTTCGTCACCAGTCAATGCTCGATTAGTGCGTGCCACAATAATATTAATTAAGCGTTGAAAAGATTTTTGGCGATTATCCGTCCATTTTTCGCGTAAACCGAATTCCATTGTATGATGAAGTCCGTCAACAATGGCCTATTCAAATTAAAAAAAAACATAAGAATACAATCAACTAAAAGTCAATGCATAGAATAACTGACTTGAACATGTTCAGCTTTAAGCTCATAATTTTTATGCCGGGTACCAATATCATGTAGCATTTTAAATAGTTCTTCCGGTTTGTCAACAACAAAAATAAGATCATCTAATGAATTAAAAAATTTGGAACCATGATTTCTCAAGTCTATTTTCCAACGATTAGCTGTATTAGGAGCATCGGCATCATCGCCAGCTGTTGTTGCTGCATTAGTATTATTCATAACGCGGGGATTTTGCCATAGTGATTTTATATCTGGGCATTTTTGAAATATCCTATTGAAAAAAACAAACAAATGTATTAATTATTCTTTATCTCTACTCACTAGAGACATTAAACGATTAACCTTTGTTTCTTCGTTGCAAGATAATCTATTTTATATGCGAATAAAGCGAATCAATTATAGTTTTGAATGTGATCGTTTTCGTCTGTGGATATTTTTTTTCTTTCTCGCACTCTTATCATTAAGCAAAGCTTTTGAGAGAAAAGATGACATAACGAGGCATGTTCGATAGCGCGCGAAGTGTGAATTAATCTGCATTATATTAGTTCTTGGCTGATGCGTATGGTTCCTCTCTCTCCCTATATATATATACACACATGTACATATATATGCTAGTAATATACATCTAAACAGAAAAAGCAAGTATCGATTAAGAATCGGAAAAAAACCAATCAATCCATCGAATATGTTACTCGCGCTACGTTTCAATAGGCACTACATATAATTAGAAATTTAAAACGTCTATAACGTCAAAAACTAAGCCAAACAGGATCGAATAGAAAAAGATAAAGAAAGATAAAAGATAAAACATTTGACCGAATGATGCATTGAACAATAGATATTCTAATTCTTATTTTCAGATGTAATAAGTAGAAAACAAACTTGAGCATATTTATATCACAATTCTTTTGAGATCAATATACAAGAAAGAATCATTGACCCATCTCCTTTCTATTCTTTGCTCTTAGGCATGAATCAAGAAAGTGATACATGGGGGATAGAAGAACAAATGCTAATTGGTTGCTAATATTTTAATCATAATCATAATAATAACAATTATTGTTATTATTGTTATGGTATCGTCTATCTTTCCTCTGAGATGCATTCCATATTTAGCTTACCTGAGCATGAGTCGTTGACCATATTCACCATAAGCTTCTCTGCCTACCATTTTCCATGTTTCTCTAATGATTCTCACGTCATCAGGCGTCAGGGCTTCAGGTTCAATCTTAGCCTGACTGCAACCCATGATCTTTGTAGTGTGATGATAGTTTTCTCTGCGGCTCTATCAATCTTTTTACAAGTTCAAAATTGTTGTTGAATAAGAAGAAAGACGGGAAGACACTGTCCAATTGACATTCATTGGTAGTTATATGTAAATTCCACGTTGTCTTTTATAGAGGATGTGCTGGCACGCGGTTTTCTGATTTTTTTTTAAAGGAAAAATAAAGAAATCAATAGAAATCGTAAATGTCAAAAGAAGGACCAGTAGTTGCAGTAGTAATAGTCGCACGGTCGAAACATCGACAACGATGAGGACGACGAAGAGACGGCAGTAGCTGTAACGTTAATGATCGGAGGAACGACAGGGCCGAACGAGACAAAGCGATGATGATTGTATGACAGAAGCAGCGACAGTGGCGGCGGCGAATCGCTCTTGCTGTTGTTGTTTGTTGTCATCCTCCTATAATAGTGGTAGTGCATCACAGCAAAAAAAGAAGAAATAGAGACTGAGAAAAAGATTCGGTTGTGTCGATGAGAAGAAGGAGAGAGAGGGAGAGAGAGAGAAGTCTATTCAAATCATGAGGAATGCAAGTGGCAACATAGCACGGAACTAAAATGCCTGTGCAGATATATACGCAACCAAAGTCATTCCTCTCTATCATGATGATGCTCGTCATTAACTACTGGAGTCAAAAGTAATCGACATGCACATATGCAGAATAGGAGACATTGAAAAATTAGTTTGTTATTAGAAATTTTTTGTTTGGCCTATTTGTCAATCTAGCTCAAACTAATCTTTTTGTTACAACTATACTTCTTAAAACGCTTAAAAACAATTTTTTTTTATAAAGGTCTATTAGTGTAGGAGAACCTTTTAATAAAAAACCTTATCGTGTGTGCGTAAAAGAAAAAAAGGTCGATGTTTATCTATTGAATGACGAGAAGAGAAGAAATAGATTTACTGTTGGCTAACTTAAATCGAATATCAATTATTTATATTTCAGAGTTTCAGTTTATATTTTTAACCAAATATAAATTTAAGTATAGCTACAAATAATCGAGCAACAGCTTAAATATA
The DNA here is from genome assembly GCA_900239685.1 of Rotaria macrura. Classification (NCBI taxonomy): domain Eukaryota; kingdom Metazoa; phylum Rotifera; class Eurotatoria; order Philodinida; family Philodinidae; genus Rotaria; species Rotaria macrura. The sequence goes on along the minus strand of OENT01001053.1, from coordinate 14,747 downwards.
AATACATACATATGCATATATGTATATATGAAGAAGAATATCGAATTGGGTTGAACTCGGAAGTAGAATTATTATTGGTTGTACTTTTTCTTGTGGTAAATTGAATATGTTTAATACATTAGTTGTTTATTTGAGAATCTACTTGACATCTTCTTCGATTTAACTCTTTTATAAAAAACAAAGTAATAATGAATATTAGTGTCTCTTAAAATACTAATATTCTCGTGGTTGTTTTATGTCATACTTACACTAGGTATGTGTGAATAAAACTGTTGAGATAAATACAACTATTGTACTTGATGTCTATTTTCTACTTATTCTCTCTCTCCCCCTCTCTCTTACACTCACACATACAGACTTCTCTTTTTCTCGTCGCAATTCTTCTTGTTTTGTTCTTCTACTCTTTCATGCTTCACTATCTTTTTGTATGATTCTGGTGCTTGTTCACTCTGTTTAATAAGACATTTGTTCGCGTCAGCCTGCCTGCCTGCTTGCCTGCCAGCATCATTCAACTCGCGTTTTTTTCTTCTTCTTTTTCTGCTCCTCTCTCTCTTTTGTGCTTTTGCCATTTCATGCTTTTCCCATCATAATAAACTGAGAGAATACTGTAGAAAAAAAGGAAAAGAAAAGTGTCGTGAGTAATGCGCTCAGTTTCCGTTGAACCAACAGGACTAGTTTTGAATTCGGTGGTTTTCATCATTCTGTAAAAAGAATAAAAAACGAGTTGTTCTCTTCATTCTCTCCATGTTTTTTACCACCATCAACATCATCATCATAATTATCAGCGTTATTTTTCTGTCATAATTGTCTCTTAGTTTTCCTATCTGTCCTATACTGCCATAGCGACTTCTACTATTACATCTGTAAATCTGTTAATAGATTTTCAAAAAAGGATAAGCATTGTCGTTCTGACTATCGCCGAACGACAGCGCAAACAAGAAATAAATGAGATGCACGCTCAGTTTTCTTGTCCTATCTTTTTTTCTGTTTCCGTTATGTCAAGACATGTTTTCATGCGAACGGATGAAAAATGATCTAGGTGTCGTAGCTATTTTGTTCTCGTCAAGAGCGATAATGATGTCGTTAATGAATGTTGTATCTGTAATTGAATCGAAAACTTGTGTTTGTACTAGAGCAAGTTCTGTGAACATAGCCGAAAGAAGCAATAGGTCTCTTGCGGAAATAGAAAAGCTCTTTAATCGAATTGGTCTGATCGACAACTAGACGAATATGCTGAATGTTTCTATTTGCTTATTATTAGGATGTACTCTTTTTTTTTGAATTTCACATCACATTTACTACGGAAATAACATATGACAGGAGGAGAAAGACTAAAAAGATAGACAGAACGTCCCAAAAGATTACTTTCTTGATTGATTATCACGACAACATCGCTTTATATTTATATGACCGATCTAATAATATAACTCTATGGTTTATAAAAAAAAGAAAAAGCCTACTAGTCATCTATGCTTAATTGAAGATTAAGAAATGTCCGATAATAAGAGAAAAGGATCATCTTTATTAGAGAAGAAAAAACCTTTGCATGTTGGATGAGTCTGTCAAACAAAGTCAAGGAAACGAAACGACGTGCATGTTATTAGCAAAGAAAAAGAAAAGTGTAACTTTTTGATTAAAAAGCTTTGTCGTCGATAGTTAAAAGAAAAAAGAACCATTTGAAACCAAAAACTACGACTTAATACAACATATCAACAGTTGATCGAGATGAAAAGAAAATTGTAAATATATCTGAAAATTATTATCGACTAGTATGATAGCTTTTATTTCATCAGTATGGGTTAAAGTACATCGTCTTTAGAGAATACATATAGCATATTAATACTTGATGTCTTGTTGCATCAGGTAAACATAACGGCTTAACATACTCATAAACGATGAGAGACTACAGAAAATTTGACAATAAATTATATTCAAAACAAGCTAAGGAACTTTTTTTCCTTTTCAATATTTATACAAGACTTTCCCCTACATACTGCGTGCTTTCCAGAATGATACTCATGAATAATTCTTGTCGATTATAACAAAATAGACGATATCACGGTATCTGCTCTTGCATTCAACAATAGTCTATGATTATTACGTGCCAATTATAGTGTATAATCTTATCAGCTTGCAAATCATCAACATTTAAAGGCTACACAATTCCGGAGCTTATTCTCATCGTTCGACTATATTGATAAAACAGTTTCTTGCTCATATACATGATTAAAAAATATTCAAAACGAATCAGTTTAATGGTTCAAATAATATTCAAAAAATTGTATTTAATTTATTATTTATATTGTCTAATAAAGAACTAGGTAGTGATGATGAATTTATTCATGAAAAACAAGCAGAAGGCAAGAATGATTTTACCATCGTTTCAAAATTTTTCCAAGAAAATTGATGCTTCTATTAATTAAGACGATTATAGAATGTTTTGCTAGAGAATAAAAGGATCGAGAAAAAGATTTCTATTCATTAAACATAAAGAGAAAACATTTTCAATCAACGCTATCTGAATTGAATAAAGCATACTAAAAAGAAAGCATTCGTTATGATATCAGAATGAAAAAACGAAGTAGATTCATAAATAAACAAGTATATATCTACATTTATTAATACATATCAATAATAAAAATACTACAACAAAAAAGAATTCAGTCTTAAGAACTACATGACACAGTCGTTGTAATAATAAAACAAGCTTGAATAAAAAGAAAATTCCATTGAAAATCAGAGGCGGAAAAAGTAATTCTCTATAAATTATGTCCTTGCAATTATAGATTCATGTATTAGCTATCTCTTTGTTCACTTCTTCATCATCATGACACCCGAGAAAGAACTTATTTAAATACAGCATAAGCACCAAAGAAGATTTATTTCTCAAAAAAAAAATACGGGTTAGCTTCGTAACAAAAAACCTCCTTTTCTCTATCCAAGATAATTGGTTTTTGTTTGTGCTTTTTAAATAAGATAAGATATTTGATATTACCTTATGCATCTCTTGTAGTCATTTGGAAAATAGATGAAGATGGCGATTACACAAAGAATGACACAGACAAATAAATCACTGTATATGTTGATTCAGAAAACTGTTTACATAGTTTTCATATGATTGATCGAAAAAAAAACAACATGCATGTAATTAGGCTTTCTCTTTGCACTCGACATATTGAATCAATGGTAGACCGTAAATATAAAAAAGGCAGCCAGCTCTCCGAGATCGTAACATTTCCTTTTTTGTTTATAGCAGTACTAATTGATAATTTTTTTAATATTCTGTTATATGAATCATAACAGAAAACTAACTGCGAACTAATCGATATTTCATGTTGCATGGTAGAAATCGACCAGACCATAATCCAAAATTCAGGTCACATGAGAAAAACTAGTGGTTGAATCAATTCTCTCCGTTAAACATTGATCTGTTAAGTGTGACACAGCAGTGTTATTTATTATGCCACGGTTGACATGTTTCGGTTGATCAAATAGTTTTTTTAGACAAGACATTAGCTTATTTTTCTATCAATTTAAAGTAAAAACAGAAATTCAGATGATTCGAACAATGATCAGAAGTTAATCTTCCGATTCTAGATTTCTGATTTGTTTTGAGATTAATAGGCCAGACGTTATCAATACATCTCTCGGAAAAAAAACAGAGAAATCAATGTTCCGTGCGCTGCACTTTCCGAATGGATGCATTTGTAATCTATTTCGAACATTATCAGAATTGTAACAACTCCAACTATTCAAAGATAGTTTAGATCAAATCGTTGATCTCTGAAGCATTGCTGTGAACGATTCAATTTTATCTTTGAACGACAGATAAAACAAATTCATTTTCGTATGTAAATACTATCGATTATGTATTGTTTAGTTGAGAATTCAAAAGAAATCTTTAAACAAGAAAATTTGAAAAAGAAGGGATGAAAATTAATCGAATACAAAATATATTATGGCATAACCTAAAACTACCAAAAAAGAAGTATTGTAGATAGAGCAAATGATACCGAACCGAACAAAATCAGTTTTCTGTGTCTACATCCGTTGTTATAACTGTCTTTGTTCACACTCTATTTTCGAATCGTTCAATGACTTGTTTTCTATATTTAACCAATGCTTTTAATACTTTATCGGCGAACCTCAAACTTAACATAGTATTACAATCTGTGATTCCACTCTAAAATTGTAGCCATTCGATTTTGATAGCGTTAATAATTCGAAGAAAAGAAATTTTCTTTTCACAAAATTTTCCTAATCAGAGAATATTTTCGACAACTATGCAAACTGACACTTTGAAAATGAGCTTATTGTCTTCTATAGGACATATGTTACTTGAAAGTAAAGTCGTTGATAAATAGCGCCCTCTCTCTTCAACGAACTGATATAGTAATTTCAAAAATACTTCTCTATATATTTCGTGATGAAACTAAATAAGAATATACTAATTATAAATTGTTACTGACTAGTTTTTTTCTTTGAGTAACTCTGCCACCCGCGAACAAAGTGTTTACTATTATCTAGATTTTCTATAATCCAGAAACTATACAGTAGTAAATATAATTTTTTTTCTTCGTAAATGATGAACTTCATACGATCGGTACCATCCAATGGCGATGATGTTTCGATTTCAAAAGTCTCCTTGCCACCTTGTGTACAATCAAAACCGTATGCTTGTCTTCATTGAAAATATACACTTGTTTTAAACTTTTATTTAATAGACCAACTGTTCGTTCTCGTACATCAAAAATAGAAATTAAAGTTCAATTATCATCGATTCCAACAAAAAGCGATCTTGATGATATTGTCAAGTAAGTATCATTATCAATCTAGTTGTTCGTTTGAATATAAACGTTTCATTTTTGTTCAGCAATTTATCAACTATAGCCAAACGATCTGAAAAATCATTAACACCAGTTAAATCTACACATGTAACTAGAAATGTTCGTCGAACAGCATCACTATATATGACTAATCGACAAAATCTTTCCAATTCATTTGTTAAAGTGTCTAATTCTCATTATGAAATGATTACGGATGCAAATTTAGATAAATCACAATGCACTCATCAACGTCATTCATTAAGAAATATTGAAAAATTTTCTGGTATTAAATGTGCATTACCTTCGGGAACATCGACAATGCCTAATACATTTAAAGGTCTTGAAAAACATGCTACACCAACAAAGCACAGGCAGATGAATATTTCGTCAGCATCACTTGTCAGTTCACTATTCTGATTTTTTATATTATTCTTAAATATTTAGTAACATGATTATTTTTTCGCCATAGGATCATCAAATAACACCAACGATCGTAAATGAGAAAGTTAAAAGTCCATGGCGATTACGTTTTGAAAAAATCTTAAGTCATCAAGAACTTACACCAATATCACCCATAAATGAATCACTTGCTTTTAAACCAGCTAAAGTTAGTATTTAGTTTTTAGAGAATTAAATATTCATTGAATATTACCTATTTACACAGACATCATCATCAAGTAAAGAAAATCGTACGCCATCGTTTCGTCTTCCTACACGAAGAACAAGTAAAGTTCATTTTATGTCAAAACAAAGTAATGAAAAAACTATGCATGAACGTATCAATCTTGCCTTAAATTTATGTTCTAGATAATTGAAACATGATAAAAATAGAAAATGTTTTGAAATAGATTAACAGATCATCATGCAATATAAATATAAACACTATTGTTATTTCAATTTTCTTTGGTATTTACTATTTATCAGATTGTAAATAAATCAAATGTGGAGTCAGAAGCATTTTTTATTCTGCTAACTTAGCACTAGAACAAAAGCATTGAGGAGAAGTTTGATTTATGTGGAGAAGGTGAGTATGGTGATTGCGAATGATGAACCAAATAAGAATTCTCGCAACCGATTTCCGGCATTCATACAGCATCGAATCCATCAATACATTTAGGATATTTATTTAATCAGATGGATACATGAACTTGATATTCTTGTTCCGTTTTTTTGAACTTTACCGAGTTGTTTCAATACGAAAAGCATAGTCGCTGGAACAAAGTATCCGACTTATTTTCTACATTGTTGATTGTAATCGCTTGAGGGCATGTCCTGTATGGTATAAATAACGATATTTGTTAACGCACTAACAATAACCATAAAATGCTTGTTTTACCTGAGCTCACCTCTACCCCTGAGATATCCATCGATAGTGATCCATTGGTTGGTTTAGTTGAATAATTTGTTTTAATTTTGAATACACACATATTTCTTAGTAATCCGTCAAGCTTTTCTGAACCGATGGAGATGATCAGTGTGAACTAGAAAAACATAGTCAAATCATATGAAGATATCGAGTCTATGATATTCATATGTTCAGCTTTTTTTCTTCTTGTTCTCGGCAATAAAAGTTTATGACTGGTTGTTGTCGATATCTCTTTTTTTGATCATGTTGTATTTTATCAGTAGATCAAAATAAAAAGAAATATTATCTGCTGAATTGACGTGTTGTAAGTTTTCTGTGATGTTTTTAGTTATTTTAGATTGAGACTGTCGTTGAAATTTCGCTGATTTCCGCTAGTATTACAGATATACATCTTTGTTTTCTGATGTCTACTATTATTTGAAAAGCGAAAAGACGATGAAATTCATAAGAACATGTTGTCATACACTATGTCATATTTCACATTTGTGATGGTATCTAAACATCATTCCGTTCTCTCCGTTTGGGTGTCTTTTTAGAATGAGTAAGCGTGAAATCGCAAACACAGACATACTCGTATATTTTCCAAATTTCATAGAACGAAAAGGAACCATTAAAAAAGGGTGAATAACGTGATCATATGGGTTTTATTTAAATATCGTCAGTTCGAGAGCGGGCGAGTTTTCTTTCTAGTTTTGTTCTTTAGAACATAGTACTACGATTCGGTTACTGTTTGCATATGTTAAGAAAAAATCAATTCAGAGAAAAATAACGGTAAGACGAGATTTCAACAAGAATTCTGTATGGATGTTCTGCTTCAAATCACATTTATAACGCAGAAGATATTTCAGATGATCCATTCTTGTTGGAGAACAATTTCATTGTTCGAGGAATGTTTCATGAAAAGATGGCTTACTAGTACAACGACTACGACTGATTCATATGAGTTTTGAACTTTATTTGTCGAGATAATTCAGTAACAAACGTCTTTCAATGGATTTATCGATTTCTTTTTAAATTATTCTCATTAATTAATTGATAATACTAGTGATCCAATTTAAGTATGCTGAAACTTTGATATAAATATTTGGTGGAAAGTTTCCATTTGTTTTACAGTCATCTACAAAACTAGCCACACCTTGTACAACCCATTGATTATTGTACTCCTGTAATAGAGGGCCACCGCTATCACCTTGACATGCTGAATCACCAGAAACAGTTTGGGCAACACAGATTTGATTTTCTTCGTCGAATAGATGCCAGAATCGAAAACACTCTCCAATAACTTTAACTTGTGCTTGTTTTAATTCATCATATGGACTTCCACCCATTTGCTCAGCTCCCCATCCAATTAGGATCACATCAGAATTAGAATGAGGATCAGGACCAGGTAGACATGCTGGTTGAACATATTTATTAAACTCAACAGGTTTGCTCAATCGAAGAATGGCCAAATCGTTTGCTAACGTTTCACTATTCCAATCAGGATGTAGAAAAATGGAAGCAACCTTTTTTTCTTGTCTTGTATTCAATTCTTGCAATTGTCTATTATGAATGCCAGCTGTTATTAGAATACTGTCTGGATCTTTGCTTCTAATACAATGTGCTGCTGTTAGTACATGATATGAATCGAGTAAAGTGCCTCCACACGTTTCTAGACATATTCTATTTGTTCCACATAGTCGTTCTTCTTCGTACAAAACTTGCTAGTTATCGAAAGTAGAAACAGTTGATTTTTTTTCTGGTTTGGAACTTCTAACTTACCCATGGCCATGAATGTGGTATAGCACGTGATCCACCGAAAATCCGTGTAAATTGAAACGATGGTTTTATTTGTGTACGTCCACATGTAAGACTATGGATGGGTCTTGGTGCTGTTGTCGTTGTCATAGTGAAATTATTATTTGCACAGCAAAAACGTACTCTAAAATCGACCCCAGAAGTACGTGATATCGATGCTGTAATTATGCCATTGGTTGTTTTCCACGAAACAGCATAGCTAACATTCAATTGAATGGTACTTACTGTTTGTGCTTGTATACCTTTTGGTTCTGCACAAATATCATGACCATTTTTTTCTTGTATTACTGAGAGATATTCTTGATCGAAATCTTCGTCATTGAATGGTTTATATGAATTAAACCATTTTGTCCACGAATTATTGTCTGTGCAAGTTAGTTCAACGACATTTTTCGGATAGAAGAAAGATATTGACGGTATTGCTTGTATTGATATATTGCATACGAATATAAATGTAACCACTAAAAATAGCATGATTCAAAAGTGACTATCAATATCGAATTTTCTTGTTTTTTTTGTTAACAAAAGTAAAAAGTAACGATAAGTAAAACGTAATATGAAACTGATGAGCAACATTAATGGATGTAACGGGTGGTGAAGATTAAACGGAACAGTATCGTTTTCTTTCTTCTTTTAAGAGCACTCATACATTCATTCTGTTAGAAAATTATGTCTTGATCATTCAGTAAAGAACTTTAACATTTTTCATAACTGATGCATGAATTTCACTACTACTTAGTACTGTTCGATAGGACTTACAGATTTCAAAATAAATTGATGCCTTCATCTGATTACTATAGTGAAACCAAAACGAAAATACAGTTTCTAGAGTTATTTTTTGCGTTGAGAGAATTGATGAATAGAGTTGCATGCCATTGTATTTCAAACTGAGTTTCGCAAATTTTGACTAGCAGTGACATGCATTGAAGCAAAAAGAAATTTAATAATCTACAGTCAAAGAAAAAATGATTTGTCAGTGAAATTCCAGCTATAGAAGATGCGTTTGTTTTATTTGCCCGTAGTGTGAAATAGGAAGTAGTTTTACTTTTACGGTTTTTACTCGAATGAATCGTTAGTACTGGACATTTCCTCTAAGTCTTATAAGTGAAAAAGATACAAAAATTCTTCGTTTACTAATAAAATAGAAATGACTTTAATGGATTGATGTTCATGAACATAGTTAGACATATACAAACTCATAGATACAAGCAAAAAATGGAAAGGTCACTTTGAAGATTTAAAGGAAACAGTTTTTCAGTATAAAAAATTTACATTTTGAATGTTTTTTATTAAGTGCATCAGAATGACTCGATGAAAAACAAAACAATAGTATTTCATCTAATCTGAATCATCTGTTCGATTAATTTCTTCACGTTCGAAACAAAATATGGCTAAGGGAACAACGAATGATTCTATGTGTCATAGTGTCAATAAGTGTGTGTTATTGTTTTCAACGAGGACTTTATTCGAAAGAATAAATTATCTGCTATTATATTGTTTTCCCATAAAATGAAAACATCAATATTCATTAAGAATATCTTCATATCCAAGACGTATTTTGCTTTCTTGAATTATAGTATGCTCATTACGATCAGCACGTTGATCAGCCATCTGTCCATTGATTGACACATATTTTTTGCTGATTAGTTTTTTCATAAATTCTTCCTCGACCATTAATGAAGTATGTCACATGATGTTGAATAACCCTCATAAATTCCTTTCAAGTTCAACGAATAATCTTTCTCGTTGATTGTGATTCTCGGCAGCCAACATGAGGGAAAGATCAGCAAGACTTGGCATTAGATGTTGTTCTGATACATCGAAATAGGTACGAGCTGTAATAAAAAGCCTTAAATGATTCGTGCTAAAGATCAATGGCATTTTCCATTCAATAATTCTAAAGTAAGAATGTGATCAACTTTAGTTTTTTTTTCGAATCAATATTAACTCGTATTTTATCAAGAAATGTTCCAAGTGTTCCATAGAAGCCTTTCGCCTGTTTTGCTACCAGTTTTTGTCAAAAAAAATCAACTAACTATTGTAAGTGTTAGCATAAAAGGCCAAGTAAACGTAATGTTTCATGTCAAATTTTAATAATTTTTTAAAGATTAATAACTTTTAAATCAAGAACAAGTAATTTTGGTGTAAGTCCACGTATCTCTTCCATAGCTGCTGCATAACTAACATGTTTTTTATTAAAAGATTTTTCTCTTTCGAATAGATGCATTTGAGCTAATCTAGCTTTTGATAATTCATTTTTTGATTTATCTCCATCTATTGGTATAGATATTAATGCATAATTTGTACTCGAAAGTTTGTTCAGCAGCTACGGTTTCTAGTTGATTTTTAATATTGAACGTATCATCATTCATAATTTGATCAACTCAATCATAGGGTTACGTTGAACAATGTTTGCTTGGCTATTTGGAATCTGATTGCTCATCTTGACAAATGCTCAAAGTATAAATTTATAAGTTTGAAATTCATTCCGATCTAAAGTGACTTTTACTTGAAGGTGTTCTATCAATCAATGAAGTGATTGAGAAAAACATAATGGAAAATTCAATATTTGTGCATTAGAAAACGATCGAACTTCATTACATCCAGAATTTTGTTGTACTGATGCACGGTAATCTTTCTTACTATTTAAAACAGAACCATTGTAAATGACTCTACCAATTAAATCCAGGTTCGACCGCACTCTACAAAGGCATAGTAATTAAAAACCAATTGAAATCTCGTTGGGTGAGCGAGTATATTCTGTGTGTACCTGATAACGTCCAACTTGACGAAATTGTTCCATATGTTTCATAGCAGCATGAGTAATACGTGTAACATTTAATTCAATAGATTTATCACGAAAATTATTTTCATATGATCGTCGTGTTACCTCCATCGCAGATAATACTTTAATAAAAGGTTTCAAACGGCAACCAATAAATATTCTGTACCATGATACAAAACTACACATGTTTGACCAATACGTTCTATATTATTTATTGTTTTTAGTAACAGACGGCTGATTAGATTTACTAAAGCATTACTTGAAGGAAGTTGAATTATAGTTTTAATATGTCGAGTAATTAGCTGCATGTACTATCGAATTCGATTCATCGATGTATGAGCGTCGAGAAAAGGCTGATGACCATCTAACAATAGTTATAGATACATTCTCATAGATAAGAATAATGGTTTACATCACAACTAACTATTACCGTTCGAGATTTTTCTTTAAAGTAGCACGAAAAGATTCTGACTCTTTGATGTACTAATAAATACGATTACGTGCATACCGGAATGAATGAAGCATCTATGTTTTTGGAACAGTCATGATCTTACCGAATAGATTAATGGCAGGTTGTGCTGTACTCATTCAATCTTCCCATTCTTTATCGACAGTACTCTGACTCATTAATGGATCAATATTTTATGAAATTATGCGCATATCCGTCGTTGTCAGCTACTCGGAGCTGCTAATAATCGGAATGCATAAACGATAAACTATGATTATCATCTCGAATTCGAGAAAAATAAATACGACCAATTCATGTTTCATGTTATATTTAAGTACAAGATATATTTGTATCTTCTATCATGATGTCTTTTAGTGGAATTTTATGGATATTCTCCGTTAAAAATGAAATGGTACAATAACGATTCGAGGACTATCGATGAAACTAATACATTCTTCAACTGTAATTCAAATTCGTTGAGTTTTTTGGTGAGCACTATGACGATTATTTGTTACGCTTGATATTCTTAAGACTAACTTTGAAGAAGATTCATTTCATGATTAGTTTCACTTTATTGACTTTGAACAGTTGCACATTGTGTTTGTTGATACTAAACAAGACGCTGTTGAGCATCGTTAAACGTACGTTTAATTAATGCTCGTTGATGTTTCGCATTGTCAATACTAGCATAAATAATTATACGATATACAGGTTGGGCAACTTTGTTTTGAACAGCATGTGCAAAAGATTTTTCAATATTTATTCGTCACGAGTGACCAAAACCGCATTTTCCACGACGTCGACTACATACAACAGCATACTTGGTTTCCTGTCATGCTCCACACAATAATGAGTGTGTACTGATAGACCAAAATCAATGGTAATATAGGAAATCGAAAAGAAAGCTTTAGTCAAGAGAAATTAGGAGGCATTCCAAGTGTTAAAAGTCACTTCGAACCTATCAGATAATAAAAACTTGATAGAAAATGAATCGTCCGAATATATGGACACGTAGTATCTTAGATAGTAAGTTACATGAGCATGTTTTAGGCAAGGGAAAACAGTGGATTTTCGGGATTGCCAATCCTAAAACAATCCCAAAATTCATCAGCAATGTCCTCTTGTAAATGAAGGCATTTTGAGCTGAAATTTTTGTCATATGTAGACCTCGTGGTTCTTAAAATATCGTGAAAGTTTCTATGTAAACGAATGTTTCCTTCTTAAGATAAGTAACTTCCAAGAAAAAAGGATTTTCTGACCGCGCTGTGAAATATGAGTATTGCTTGCAATCGTACTATCTTCAGGAGAAAACATCTGTTTACACTGAAACTTTTAGAATATTCTAAGAACCACAAAACCTACATATGATAAAAATTTCAGCTCGAAGTTTCTTAATTTTCAAGAGGACATTGCTGGTGGATTTTGGGATTTTCAAAATCCGGAAATCCAAAAGGAATCCAAAAATCCAAAGAAAAAATCCGAAATCCGGGTTTTTCCCATTGGTTTTAGAGTCTTGCTGGTTACGAATATTTTGTACCCTAAACCTAACCTACCGAATAACTTCGTACCCTAATCCTAATCTAACCTACAGACCTCGTAACCTTGTCCTAACCTAACCTACAGACTTGCTAACCTTGTCCTAACCTAACCTATAGACTTCGTAACCTTAACCTGTCCTATCACAGAGATTTTTCATCTTACAACCTATCATACTCTTAAAGTTGCAAGTTTGCGGAAAAGTCAGTATGAAGTTTTTCTTCGAAATGTTTCAGTATATTTTATTGATTTTTCAACGAAAGGGAAATACAAGATTTTTAAATATTTCGAAAGTTTCTGAAAAATAAAATATCATTAACAACATCATTGCTTTAGTTAGGTTTTGTCTTCTTTTTGACAAAAAGTATGTCAGAAACATAGGCGACGGAGCCCTCAGACTAGGAGGGGCTCAAGTATTTGAAAAAATACAGATTTCATCGTGATTCTGTGCTTGATAAGCGAAAGCGGTTAGAAAAGGCGATGCTTATTTTTCTCCTAAGTTATCTGCCATCTGATCCTGAGTGGCAGGCTTGTATGTATGTATGTTTTTGAATGATCTTCGCTCATTAACTCTAGCAACTACTTTATGAAGATAAAGGGGAAGCAGTTAGGATACGTTGATGATGTCGGCGTGTTTCTATTTATCATTAAAATTTGTATCATTGTCTGTATTTTACGTTTGAAAGATTTTGAAATGATACACAAACAATAAGATTTTTGAAAAAAATAAATGTCGACACCGAAATCAACAAAACAGCTTCAAATTATATCTGTTTTTGAAAACGAATCACAAAAACGCCTGAACCTGCTAGAACTCATCTAGCTAGTTCAAATAATTCATCGATTCATTTATTTAATGATCATGAATATGTGAATTCTGCTCAAGAATCTATGTCATCAGAATGGTTAGAAGTTTCTACTTCCAACAATGATGCAACAATTCTTTGATCATGTCCTTATTCCTCATATGCATAAAGGAAAACTAGATCAGTTAGACTCGAACAGCATTCTACTACGATGATTTTCCTTGAAAATCATCGTAGTAGAAAAACCTTTTTTCTGGTATGAACAATAGTTTTTGTACTTACGACCTTTTCATGTACGTTAGTCAATGATTAAGATTGTTCATGCGTATGTTGATAATGAAATAAAAAGTTTTATAGTGTAGTAGAATTTTCGATTGCTCTGAGGGCATGCAAATGAGTCAGTGCAGAACATTTTCTGATTGGAAGTTGTGACAACGAAATTAAAAAATCTGTTTTGTCTCCTAATGTCGACTTTCTATTGTTATTCTCAAAAAAATGTGAGCCCTTCTAAGTTAGAAACCTTCCGCCACCTATGGTCAGAAATGTATATTAAGTTCGACCTTGTAAAAATTATATCTATGTGAATTCATCCTTAGTTTTACTCCTATACTTTTTTTAGTAACCTTACCCTAACCTAACCTAAGCTGCCTATAACCTAAACCTGTCCTAACCTACGAGCTGTGCAACTTAAGCCTAACCTGTCCTATAAGTTGGGACAGGTTAGGGTAGGTTAAAGTTAACCTGCAGGACTCTAATTGGTTTTAGGACAGTGGAAGTTTTTAAAACTGTCTGGAATCCTATTAGAAACTGAACTTGATCCATTATTTATGATAGTACAATCAGATACGGGTATGATTTTGTCGTCTAAAATTGACATGTTGGAAACGATTTCGAAAAATGTTTTGATCACAAACAATAAAAAAGAACAAAATATGAAAACTGGAAATGTAATACAGTGGTGGTCAAAATTATAAGACCACCTTATATTGATCTATTCTTTCAAATTTTTTTTTGCCTCAAACATTATATTTTTTTCCTAAATTTATGGACCTATGTAAAATCAAATATGCTCTTTCAGAATATGACGAGAAAACTTTATTAGTTCAAATAGTTCTTATAAAAAACATATTTCAAGAAAAAACATCTATATTTTGCTGGCCAAAATTATAAGACCACAATGTGT